>JAYESA010000250.1:0-5000 GCA_036927795.1 Iris macrosiphon
AGTTAGTTAGTTAGAAGGGTAGTTAGTGAGGGTTTAGAGAGGTATCTCAATACCTTGAGATACCAAGGTATCTCAATACCTTGAGATACCCAAGGTATTGAGTTTCGAGCGAGATTTTTGAGCAATTGCCTATATTTGAGTTTAGAGATAGGTTTTTATGTATATGTGTATATATTTACGCGTGCTAGCATAGGTTTTAGCGGGTTTAGGCGGGGTGCGTAGCCTAGGTCGAGGTATCGGATACCGAGGGTATCCCGGTATCTCAAGGAGGCGAGTTTGAGGATTTATTAGCTTAATGACCTAGTTTTGACCTAGAATTTTAGGATCACCCTAGTTTGACCTAGGGTTGACCATGTTGACTCAGTTGACCGCCAAAGTCAACTTTTGACCTAGATTTGACCCAGAGTTGACTTTTTGGACCCTGAGTTTACTTTTTGACCCATATTTCACCGGTTTGACCCGTTTGACTTAGAACGACCCTAGAAGGCTATTTTTAGTTATTTTATATCTGTTTAACTTATTAGAAACCTGTTTAACCTTGCTTTTCGTAATATGTCCTTGCGACACCGGTTTGGATCGCCAGTTGCTCAGGACGTCAGGCGAGTACATTCTCTGATAGTTTTCATTATCTGATGATTATTATGATTCAGTTCTAGTATAGTATTATCTAATTTTTCTGGCACAACACGGGATATGGACTGGTATTTCTGGATTCATTTACTTGCGACACATATATTTCATGTTTCTGGCCTCTATTCTGGAATCACCTACTGGCATCACCTACAGGCATCACTACAGGCATCACTCATGTTTCAGGCTAGACTCATACTTGATTTACGTGTCGGGTCTTAGATTTACTTGTACTAG
This sequence comes from Iris macrosiphon, assembly GCA_036927795.1. Taxonomy (NCBI): domain Eukaryota; kingdom Viridiplantae; phylum Streptophyta; class Magnoliopsida; order Asparagales; family Iridaceae; genus Iris; species Iris macrosiphon. The sequence goes on from JAYESA010000250.1 coordinate 868, forward strand.
TCGGGCAAGAAAATACTCGAGTAGACATGTAAACATTTTCATCTGGAATTATCAGGAATCACCCCCTCTGGTCTAATCTGGAATGATAGCAGCCGCACACCCAGTGCGCGGTGAGACGTGCTTATCCCTAGCCGTTTACATGTCGAAACAAGTATTTCAAAGACACCGAGTTCATTCTTTATAGTCTGGACTCACTTGCATTTCTTGCTGGTCTCACTTACATATTTCTGGACTTAACTCACTACATGAATTTCATGCTGGACTCACTAACACGTTCATGTGCACAGACTTACTCTTAGTTTAGATTCTTGTATCTTGCAGTCATTACTATCTTGCTTCTGATATTCATGCATCTTTACCTTTATGCACCAGTGATATGTATATTTCTTGTTCATACTTTATTTCATTCTTCTTGCTACTTGCTACAACTGTTTTATAGTTTTTATCATTTAATTGGAACTGTTGTTAGAGGTGTACTTGCTCCAGTCCTGACTGGACATATTTTTTCTAGAGTATCCGGAGGATTGTTGTCCGACGTTTTATGGACTTGAGCCTGTCGATGGTGCAGACAGGGACCCTCTAGTTTAGGGATAATTTCTGGGTTGGTAGCCGGGATCACTAGGACCTTGTTATTATTTTTATTAGCTTTTAGCACCGGATTTGTCTCCGGTTTTGGATTGAGACCTTGTATTGTATATTATTTTGGATAATGTATTATTATTATTGATGTTGTAGTTGTTGTAGTAGTTGTTGGTTAGACTTTATAGTTGTTAGACTTCTTTGTTATCTTATCGTGCTTAGATTCGTGATTGAGTACATTGTGATTATCATTATGATATTGCACCTCCGTTTGGAGTTGAGATCTTGACAGGTTTATATATTGATTGTGTGAGACTGTTAGTAGACATAGACAACGTTCTACCGCCGATGCTGCGGCGTAGGCTGGACGTACCCACGACTCATGCCCGATTTTTTGGGTGCGGGTCGTGACACGTTTTTGGTGGTGGCCCATGTAGGTCTCGATTTACAATTAGTGCGATGTCGTGGTGGTACAACAATTTAGTTGTACTACTGCGAGCCTGCTCTAGGATATAGGATCTAGGATGAGAGTGTACTTAATCACGACTAGGAACAATTCCAATCTAATTATTCTAAAATTGCTTCTTTTGAAATATTACTGTCCTTCTTTGATGATATCGTATCTTGCGCCGTATTGACTTCTTTTGATCTGTGTTTAAGATGCCTCCGAAGACACGATCCCATCATACCGTTCCAGTAGTTGCTACTGAGAGGACTGCTACCTCTCGTCCAGCTCGTATTCAGGCAGCTGCTACCGCTCCACTCACCAATCCTGCGGTTGAGGGAGCTTATATTTCTCTCGGGGATCCTCCTCCACCTGTCGATCCGAGGACTACCCCAGTCGTTCCGGTGGTTCCTCCACCACTTCCTGCTCCAGCAGATGCCGTACAGTTGTTTGCGTTCTTCAGGGAGATGATGGACGCACAGCACCGTCAGGTGGATGTGATGAGGCTAGACATTGAGAACGCCCACCAGGTAGCCATGATGGCAGTAGACAGAGTGGCACAGATTCAGCCACAGGCAGATCAGATTCAGCATCCGAGGCCGGACAGCATCATTGACTTCCAGAGGATGCGGCCCAAGGAGTTTTGGTGTACAGAAGGGATCCTGTACGCGGATGACTGGATAGAGCAGATTGAGGGAATTTTTCGGCTGGCGCAGATTCCAGATAGCATGCAGATAGAGACAGCGGGCGGTCAGATGTTCGACCTCGCTTTGACATGGTATCGTACTGATACTAGGATCGTGACACCAGGGCTTACTTGGGAGACTTTCAAGAGGCTTTTTAAGGAAAAGTTTTTCCCAGATGTGGCACTCAGTGCTTTGGAGAGCCAGTTTGAGGCACTCGTCCAGGGGAGCATGCTAGTGGACGAGTACGCAGCGGAGTTCTATTGTTTGAGCAGATTCGTGGAGGGCTTGAGTGAGGCAGCAAAGGCAAGGAAGTTTCGCAAGGGCTTGGTCATGGCGGTCAAGTCTTTGACTAGGAGCGACCGCGAGGCGACTTTCGAGCAGATAGTAGGAGATGCTCAGAGAGCAGAGGATGACTTGGAGCTCAAGTCCAAGAGAGGCAGGGATGATTCAGGCAGTGCGAGTGGTAGTACGGGACTAGATAAGCGTCCCTATGTGCAGAAGGCAGCACAGCATGGTCAGGATCAGACGGTGCACACTTGTGCCTACTGCAGGAAGGCATGACACACTTGGGATGTTTGTAGGAGGAGGCTGAAGGTGTGTTTGTTCTGTGGATCCGCTGCTCACCAGATGCGAGATTGCCCCACTGCACCTCCATTGGGTGGAGCACAGGATTGGAGAGTTGGAGCTAGGCCATCTGTGGCACAGCATCATGCCCCGCACCAGCAGAGGGATATACCCCAACAGGGCAGGGCTTATGCGTTGACGATGGAGGAGGCCGATGCTACGGATGTCGGGTTAGCAGGTCTGTCTCTTTGTTCTTCTTTCTGTCCTTTTCCATTCCTTGTGGTGTGCTTCATTAGTATATGTTAGACTTTCTTTGTGCTGTGGTAGATAGTATAGTGACCCTGATTGAGACTGTGATAACACGACCAGTAGGATCATGATCTTGTATGTTGTTTAGGTAGAATTTCTTGACTGTGATTGTTGGGGGTTTGACCTAGAGGGAGTGCGATTGACTTTAAATTTTGAGGACAAAATTTTCCAAGGAGGATAGGCTTGTCACTACCCCATTTCCAGAGCCGGGTATTTTTTTTAATTTGGGTTAATTGTGTATTATTTATAATTAATTATGTTTATATTTAATTAGTGATTGTATTATTTTTATTTGATTGTTTTAGGGTTTTGGCTAGCCTGGACCCATGTCAAACCCTAGTGGACCTATGTCCGACCCAGCCTATACCCTTGTGAGACCTATTTTTGGGGTTTAGAATATTTATTATATTTTTAGTGGGTTAGTTGGAGAGATTTGGAGTTAGTTTGAGTGTTTTTGGAACCCCAAACCCAAAATCCAAGTTAGAAGAGGGCTTTTTGGACTTTTGGATTAATGTAAACCCTTTATTATGCTTGTGGCCGGCCCTTACTTCCCAGACCCGACCAAAACCAGCAGCCATTCCTCCCCATTCTCTTCTTCTTCACTTCTTCTTCTTCTTCTTCTTCTCCACTCCTTCTTCTTCTTCCTTTCTTCTTCCCAAGTAAGTTTTCTTCTTTTTCCTTCTCTTTCTTCTTCCATTTCTTACATTTGTGTGAACCCTAACCCTACATTCTTCCCCAACCTAGGTGGGTAGAGCTTAGATTTGGTGTGGAGGCTAGATTTGGAGGCTTGGAGCTTGAGGGAGGTGATTTCAAGTGGATTAGAGACTTTGGCCTTGGGATTCCAACTCCCAAGAGGTAAACCCTAATTTTTTTCCCCCTTCTAATTACTCTTATGTAGTATAATTAATAGTTTAGAACCTTCCTAGACCTTAGGGCTACCCGTGGGAGGAAGTTGGAACTAGTTTGGTTGTGTTTGGAGACTTTGACACTAGATTTTGTGTCAATTTCGGATGGAATCCGAGATTGGCCCAATTTTGGGTGATGCCCTAGGTTAGACGGACCTAGATAGACATTGTCGGGTGTCTTGAGGGTTAGTGCGTGACTCCGTTCGGACACGTGAAGTCGTGTCGCGGAGAAACGGGCGTTTCGGGCGTTTTAGGGGTTTTCGTCGTCGCCGGTTCTAAGTGCGTGCGCATTTTTGCCATGGGCCTAGAATCGACGAGTTAGCATTTTTTCTAGGATCTAGGCATCGTTTAGAACCCGTGGATAAATTTTGGATCAATTCTGAGTTGGTTTGGTGTGCGTTTCAGAAGATTTTCCGAACCGCACACCGCGTGTTCGTCGAAATGACCGAACGGCCATTTCGACTTGGTTTCCTAGTTTTAGGCTTGTGCGTGCGTTGGGTTAGATTCGGGGAGTGTGTGCTAGAGTTCTCGGATTATATTTTATATATATATATTTGTGTTTGTGCGTGTAGGGGTCGTTGGGCGGGCGTTGGTGGGGCGTTGTGCGTTGTGTTGTGTGTTGTGTGTCTGTTGTGTTTATATATA
>JAYESA010000250.1:7500-292500 GCA_036927795.1 Iris macrosiphon
GACCGTGGTTGACTCGGTTGACCGCCAAAGTCAACTTTTGACCTAGATTTGACCCAAAGTTGACTTTTTGGACCCCGAGTTGACTTTTTGATCCAGATTTCACCGGTTTGACCCGTTTGACCTAGAACGACCCTAGAAGCCTATTTTTAGTTATTTTATATCTGTTTAACTTATTAGAAACCTGTTTAACCTTGCTTTGCGCAATAGGTCCTTGCGATACCGGTTCGGATCGCCAGTTGCTTAGGACGTCTGGCGAGTACATTCTCTGATAGTTTTCATTATCTGATGATTATTATGATTCAGCTTCTAGTATAGTATCATCTGATTTTTCTGGCACAACACGGGACACGGACTGGTATTTCTGGATTCATTTACTTGCGACACGTATATTTCATATTTCTGGCCTCTATTCTGGAATCACCTACTGGCATCACCTTACAGGCATCACTACAGGCATCACTCATATTTCAGGCTGGAATCATACTTGATTTACGTGTCGGGTCTTGGATTCACTTGTACTAGTCGGGGCGGAAAAATACTCGAGTAGACATGTAAATATTCCCATCTGGAATTATCAGGAATCACCCCCCTCTGGTCTAATCTGGAATGATAGCAGTCGCACACCCAGTGCGCGGTGAGCCGTACTTACCCCTAGCCGTTTACATGTCGAAACAAGTATTTCAAAGACACCAAGTTCATTCTTTATAGTCTGGACTCACTTGTATTTCTTGCTGGTCTCACTTACATATTTCTGGACTTGACTCACTACATGTATTTCATGCTGGACTCACTACACGTTCATGTGCACAGACTTACTCTTAGTTTAGATTCTTGTATCTTGCAGTCATTACTATCTTGCTTCTGATATTCATGCATCTTTACCTTTATGCACCAGTGATATGTATATTTCTTGTTCATACTTTATTTCATTCTTCTTGCTACTTGCTACAACTGTTTTATAGTTTTTATCATTTAATTGGAACTGCTGTTAGAGGTGTACTTGCTCCAGTCCTGACTGGACATATTTTTTCCAGAGTATCCGGAGGATTGGTGTCCGATGTTTTATGGACCTGAGCCTGTCGATGGTGCAGACAGGGACCCTCTAGTTTGGGGATGATTTCCGGGTTGGTAGCCGGGATCACTAGGACCTTGTTATTGTTTTTATTAGCTTTTAGCACCGGATTTGTCTCCGGTTTTGGATTGAGACCTTGTATTGTATATTATTTTGGATGATGTATTATTATTATTGATGTTGTGGTTGTTGTAGTAGTTGTTGGTTAGACTTTATAGTTGTTAGACTTCTTTGTTATCTTATCGTGCTTAGATTTGTGATTGAGTACATTATGATTATCATTATGATATTGCTCCTCCGTTTGGAGTTGAGATCTTGACAGATTTATATATTGATTATGTGAGATTGTTAGTAGACATAGACAGCGTTCTACCGCCGATGCTGCGGCGTAGGCTGGACGTACCCATGACTCATGCCCGATTTTCTGGGTGTGGGTCGTGACAGTTTGGGCACCAAGTTGAGAATCAGTACTGCTTACCATCCATAAACTGACGGGCAATCAAAGAGAACCATCCAGAACCTGGAAGATATGCTATGAGCTTGTACTTTAGATTTTGGAGGGTCTGGGAAATATCACCTTTATCTCGTTGAGTTCTCATACAATAACAGTTATCAAGCAAGTATTCAGATGGCACCCTTCAAAGAATTATATGGGAAAATTATAGATCGCCATTGGCATGGGATGATATAGGTGAGCAAAAGATGTTAGGCCCAGAGATGATCACACAGACAGTAGAAGTTGTCAACCAAATAAGAGAGCGACTTCGGGTTGCGCAAGATAGGCATCGGCATTAGGCATATCAGCATCGTAGGCCTTTAGAGTTTTGTGTGCGACCATGTATTCTTGCAGATTTTACCAACCCGTGGGGTCATTAGATTCGGGGTTCGTGAGAATCTTAGTCCGCGATACGTCGGTCCGTTCGATATTCTCGAGCGGATGGGCGATGTTGCTTATCGTCTTGCCCTTTCGCCTTTGCTACATGAGGTGCACGATGTATTTATGTGTCTTAATTGCGTAGGTATGTCCCAAATTTGAGTCATATCCTCGACCATTCTGGGCTAGTCATTGGTATTGACTTATCTTACGAGGAGCAACCCATATCCATTTTGGACCAAAGGGGAAAGGTGCTCAAGAATCGGACTATCCATCTTGTACGGGTTGCTTGGGGTCATCACCCTTTGGGAGAGTCAACGTGGAAGCGAGGATGATATATGGTCTCGGTATCCGCACATGTTCGACACGGAAGGTATATTCGTTCTTATGCCTTAGTATCTCAAATCTTGCGATTCGTTTACCCATGTTATGTGATACTATTTTTCTTCATTATATGCATGAATTTGATTGTATGAGCTTGTAGTTAGCGTAGTGCTTGTTCTGATTTCTCTAGCTAGCCTTGGGTTTGAATTCCAAGGACGAGATTTTTTTCTAAGGTGGGTAGAGATGTCACTCCCCGTTCCCGAAATGTATACTTTTGAATATATTTATTTTTTACTTGTATTTATTTTCTGGTTAGAGTACTTCTTGCTTACATGATTAATTAGGTTGCATGCATGGAGACTAGACCCATTCTTTGGTTCAATTAGACCCATGGTTTAATTGTTGGGTTGGTTCATTCATGAGTTTAACCCATGGTCTAAACCTCAAACCCTAACTATAAAATCCAATATATTTCTCTCTCTTCCCTTATTCTTTATATTTCCTCTTCTTCCTTTATTTAGGCAAGTACACCTTACACTACATACAGAAACCTCTTAATTTTTTATTCTTGCTCTTTCCTTGCATTTTATTAGTCTATTATATGCTCATGATGATTCTAAACACTTTTAGTACTTGGGGTTTTCGATTTTAATGGATAGATTTGAGTAGATCTATATTCTAAGTTTAGGGTTTTCATGAGTTCCTTGAGTTTCTAGTGGTTTTGATCTACTTAAACATATTATTTTCGAAAAATAGTTTTTAGGATGGATAGAGCACTTTATTTCGAGCATTTTTTATTTTGGTTCACTCAATTCGGAGTTAAAATAAAGTTTTTATGAAGGAAACAATTTTTTGGTTTTTGGAGTTCTCGCCATGGCGGAACTTGCTGCCTGGAGAAGACGAGGTCCCATGCGGCCGAGAGATCCATGCGGCCTTGACCCATAAGCGACAAGTAAGTGTATGGGGCCTTGAGCTCATGTGACTTCTGCGGCCAGCAGCCAGGCTGTCTGAGCTCATGTGGCCATGCATGCGGACTGAACTCATAGGGCCATGCGGTCTTAACTCATGCGGTCATACGGCCTTGATCTCATACGACCTCTGCGGTCAGCGACTATGAGATTATGCGACACATACGGCTATTGTCATAACCCGAATTTTTTAGAATATTTTAAAATATTTTCTCACAATATTTCTGGAATTAAAACTAGGGTATTTTGTGATTAAAAGATTTTTAAATAATGTTAATTAATATTAAAATATTATAAAAATAATATTTTATGGTGTAAAATGGAAAATCGGACATAGGATAATTTTCTGTGAATTTATTGGACTCCGAAAACATTTTTAAAGCCTTAGAAAACAAGGTATAACTAAGCCTAATTAAACCCTGACTGAACCCGGTTTATTTGGAATTAAACCGAACCAAACCGCTCTCAAACCGAACCGGACCAACCCAGCCTTAACGGGTCGGGTCGGGTCGGATCCGAATCGAACCAGACCCGGACCCGTTACCCAAACTGAAACCCTAATCCTAAACCTAGCCGAGTCACTGTTACGGCCGCCTTTACAATCCCTCGGATTCCGCGCCCCGTCCCGCAGCGCCGCTCCCTCGCCTGAACCCTAACGTCGACGACCCTCGTCGATCCCTCCATCTCTTCCGACCACGTCCTCCACCCGTCCCCGACTCCACCGGCGTCGAACCCTCGACGAATACCGCCCATCCCCAGCTCCTCCGCTCGACCTCGAGCATCCACCGCCTCCCATCTCCATCGCATGACCTCCTCCCCCTGCTTAGCCCTTCCCCTGACCGGACCACCCTCCTCCACTGGCCTGGACTCCACCGCCCTCCTCTCCTCCTCTTCCTCCTCTCGTCTGAACTCATCCGCCGACCGACCCCTGTGCACCTTCTCCGGCCTGTGCGGTTCTTCTCCCCGACCCCCTTGGGGCCTCTCTCGTCCGGCCGGCTGAACCGCAGCAGCTCCGGACCACCCCGCAGCGGCTCCTACTGTGTAGCCATTTCCCCCCCTCCGGCCTGTCATCAACGGCCGACTCCGGCACCGTGCAGTCTCCCGACTTCGGCGGACCACAGCCCTGCTGTGCAGTCCCTCTGACCCGCACCGGCAGCGCCGCTCCAGTCATCTTCTTCCTTCCTGCATCCCGAGCACCCCCTGAACCACCAACCACCGCGGCGGATCTCATCTCCGGCCGCCCCGCTGACCGACGACCCCGACTCGAGCAGAAACCCTAACCACGGCGCAGTACCGGACACGGCAGTACTGGACACAGTGTCCCCCGTGTCGTGTTGACCCACGGACACGAAGGAAACCTCGTTCTACGAAGCCCCGTTCAGGTAACCCGTTCTCTCTCCTCGTTATTCCGTTTTCTATTTTGTCAGTTGTGTCGCATAGACTGTGCAACCCTCTCGATGCCCGTGTAACCCGCTGGGTGCGTCACGTCCTGTGGCGATCGCAAATCGCGATCCAAAAACAGAAAAACCTACGCCCCATTTTCCTCCGGAACTGAGTGCGCCCCGCCAAACGGGATGACTTTGTCGCATGCGGTCTTCACCGAAACGTGTGCGCCATTGATACGGACGTGCGGGACTTCGCAGAACTTAATTTGGATGTGCGTGCACACCGAAATCAACGCGTATCCGCCGACAACGCCCCGTATCTGCCCGTTCTAGAATACGTCGTAACTTTGTGTACATACGTCGGATCAAAATAAAACTTGCGCCATCGGACTCGTAGCGATACGCTGGTCCTGTGACCCAAGTTTGGTTCGATTCTGAGAACGTTGACAAAATTACATATCGTGGGCCCCACGGCTCTACTTGTCGGGCGATTTTGTGATCGGCTCATCGGAATCCAGTTTTGGAAGTTTCGTTGGGTTCATATTATCGTTCCTGACTTGTTGACACTAAGTTTGACGAATTTGGAGACCTTTGACCCTGACACGTTTTCCGGTGCAAAGCGGCCTACTTGTGGACCCCGCTTTGACCAGAAAATATCATTTCTGCCCTTGTGTCCAAATTGGACTTAAGGACAGGCGTTTCTAGCTATTTGATATTTTCTGAGACTGTTGGTGATGTTTATTATAACTTTTGGAGGAGTACCTGCAGGATCCACTAATACAGGGATAACTGTTGGTATTCAAATCCCAGGCAAGTGTACCTTGCCAAAACTTGCAGTTCTTGTTATTATTCCTTTGACTATATTTATATGGTTGTACATGCTTGATCTAGGACCGTGTGACTTTACTTAGCGTCCGATTAATAGTCGGGTGCCAACACTGTACGCAGAGTTGTGTAACGTCACCTAGAGATAGACATTCGTGACCCTTTACATTCTCGTACTTGTCTTATCAAGTACATTATAACCCAGGACACTTGACACCATTTATGAGATAAAATCTTCCTGATATATTCATGGTGATTCTGTATAGGATACAGGTTTATAATATAGGTATTATGTTCATAGATACTATATGACTTGTTGTATTAGCTATGATCTTGCGTGACGTATGCATGAGACATTGTGGACATGAGACGTGTGGTTACATTGGGTGGGGAAAGACACACAGGCTACAGGCTGTTTATATATATCTACTACTATTGTGAGGCCGTAGACTCTCCAGCAGAGCTAGGCACATTACCGGTTATTACTGCTACCGGCTCCCCGACACCGAGCTTGTAGTGGCTCAGCCTGAGTTTTAGTGATGCTCTTAAATTACATTTCACATATATGGTTACATATTCACCCTATTTATTTTATTTACTATTACACTGCATTTTGGCTTGTATCTTCTGTACCTTGTTATGTCCCCTGAGGACCTGGATACCGGATTATGTCCATCGACCCCGAGTTACACGGGACAGGAGCACTAGCAGGAGCAGGAGCATTATCAGGAGCAGGCACTGGAGCAGTACCAGATCCAGTAGACGAGGTGATCGCCGAGGATTTCTCCTGAGTATATGTCTTATCCATACTCAGTATATGCAGTTGTTATCTTTATCTTATTTCTTGACTGTTGTATCAGACTCATTATCGGGTTGTTCCCTGAGTTATGTTTATTGAGATTGATATTGCACTATGTTTCTGATATTGATGTATTTATTTCTGTGGATGAGATTAGTATATCTAGACCCTTATTGTTGTATTACAGCTTAAGTACGCCCCGATGGATCCATTAAATTGGGTTTGTCCGTCGGTGTGTGCTGCTGGCCATTGCCACGTGTCTAGTCCCTCGATATTTTGGGACTGGGGCGTGACATAATTTTTTGGTGGCCCATGTAGGTCTTCGACTAAATTGCTTCGATTTTAACTTAGAGACCGAGCAATTCTGCACTAAGGATAGGATAAGTTATAGGATCTCATCCACATTGGTCACGACTCATCCTTCTTCCAATCTATTCCATTCGGATAATTGCATCCTGCTTGATTTATGTGCCTTCTTATTAGTTTCTTGAGTGTAGCCTTCTCCTAGAATATAGAAGTCCCGGTTGATAGAATGATAAGTAGGATAACCTCCCTATTAAGAGTACAGCTAGGATATTGACACACTCCTAAGTAGAACGCTTAATGAAACCTAGCGTCCCTCACCTATAGAATAAGTTACCATTATTTCTTGTTATAGTCATGAATGACCTAAGAGTAGTATAGGCACTGCTAAGAGCTAGTTAGAGATTTGACCCTAGTGCTTGACCCCAGTCTTGAGGAACCAATAGAAATCCGAGATCGAATGTTAGAACTGAACCTAATGTGCATAGTGAGATAGTGTTAAGATATAGGTTCATGTCGTGATATTAGCAGACGGTACCTCAGGAAGTCCAGAGCAACGAGTATGACATTCCCCATAAGATCATACCTCAAACACGGAGAATTGCTCGCCACCTTCACCTTAGGAAACCATGATATTATCTAGAGCCCCATATTTTAATTTCATATGTTGTTCCTCTGCGACCTTAACGTTCGCTAATGCGCAACGACTAAAATATGTTCTTCTTTCCTTCGTCTTTCAATTCGTGCCACCTGACACTTCTGATAGTAGGCAATGTAATTTTATTCCTTGTTAAGGACCCATAGTTTGCTAGGATTATAGCTGTAGTCATGAATTTGAAAATTTTGTGCTTGGTAGTTAGAGTTCGATAAGTTTGAGTTAATCTTGTAGATTATGACCCGATGATTATCCCTTAGTGTTAAATCACGTAAATTGTACCCCTACCTCGATACGAGTTATATTTTCTTTTCCTTGAGACTAGTAACATTTCCATTCTCGCTATTGACACGTGTTCTATGAGCACTATGATTAAGACATAAGATACCTATTACTTACATGAGACAATAGGAGACCCTAATAAGTACTAAGATCTGTTCCTCGTATAGCCCAATAAGAGTTGTACTTTATTTACTAGAACCTTATTAATTTGTAGGATCCCCTTTAGACTGTCACAGTACTAGTTTATTATTATTTCTAAGTTGGGTAGTATGCCTCACAACCTAGTACCACATAGTCCACTTGACCCATCGAGGCGGTGTAACTTAATGGCATTAATTGTATGCTAGCATAAGACGATAGTGTTTATTCAGACAATAGAATTTAGAGGTCCTTGCCACTATTTGGTCTACTAGCAACTTAGACAAGGAGGTTGTATGATAACTGTAAAGATTGTAGAGTCTTTTATTATTGTTGCTTATTTTGCTTTCGTGAACTTGAATAATTTGTACCTCCTTTTATCCTCATCTAGCGCACTTATATTTTATATACTACCTTAACTTATGCTGCTATTCTATAGCCTAGTTTTGCAAGCTTATTCTTTATCGAGCTTGTTCATGACATATGTATTATTGGGGAGGCCCACAATAATACAATTCAGAATCAGTGTATTACGGTCTGATCAACCATAGTGCGCCTGATTCGCCCTTCACAATAATACTTTACGTGGATTGAGATATATAGTTGACTAGTAGACACATGTACTTACCCTCTAGATATGTCTGAGCGGATCGTATCGGTTACATAACTGTACTAATACGAGCAGGCGAACAAAGGATTACCAAAATAGGATTTTAATCCATAACTGCTTTTACAATTCCCATTTGAATTCTTTAAATGCCTTGATCCTGATGCTTCTATTCTATTACCTCTCCCTTAAACTCTTTATTATTGATCTTCGTCTTCCCTTATTTTGGAAAGACGAAACCTCGTGCTGGGTATAAGTTGATACACAGAGAGTACTAGATATACCCCATAGGCCGATCACATACTTGAGGATTATTCTTTCGTAATTAAGGACATATCATCTATGATATAATCGGCATTGAAGTTTTGAGGATTGAATGACATGAGTAAATAAATTAAGGAATATTTTCTTAAAGTATATAGCCTTATATGATAGGTGGATAAATTCTAAGTTGGGTAGCAGTGCATCGTCAACTCGAGAGGAATTTCTTTTAGATTGTGATCGAGCAAGATTAGATTGGGAGAGGTTCAAGCCATTTTAATTTTGAGAATTTTAGAAGAATGATTAAGATGATAAGGATTAATGAATTTTAAAGTCTTGATATTGAGGACCCAATATTATACCTTAGGTACATGATTTAAATTTTGAATAATGAAGGTAAAATCATCAATTTGAATTTAGAGGATAAATATAGAATTTCAGACTTGAACATTGGTGGACTGCATTTAAATTAAATTTTTAATTTGATGATTTGAATTAAGAAGTAAAATTTGATGGTTGGACTACCTATTTAAAATATTGAGGATGTGAATAGAATTTAAAAAAGTTGAAGCATACAAAAAATTATAAGTGAAAATGGGATAATATTGGACTCAAATTACTTGTAGAGGAGATTATGATAGTTGAAGATCGTGAGATAAAATTTATATGCGTATTTAAATCTTGAAGATGTTATATGGATTTAATTTAAATTTGGATGTGGATAATTTGAAACAAGTGAGAAGAGATAACCATAGGTTAAATTTTGATTGGAGCAAGTGATCATCTTAACCTTGAAGTGATTGCGATGGATATGATTAGGATTTTAATTATCGCAAGGAGATCGCGATTGACTTGCCTTATGTACATGAAGGATCAATAAATTATGCCTTATTTTAATTTTGAGGACGACATTGTTTTAAGTTGGCTGGATTGTGAAACCCCCTCACCTAAGAATTAGACCTACTTGGCTTAGATAGTGAGACTGAGGCTAGCTCGAATCCACTTAGAAATAGAACACGGTATTTTTATTTAGTTTTACAATATGGTATCACTTAGCGCACCTTACCATTGCTTCGATAATTGGACACTTCCCTAGTCACTGCCTTCCTACAAATTCTACACCCTTGTCCTAGACGTGACCATCACCCAATTTCCATCTTCGTGCAACGTTTCAATGGTTGGGCGTTTTATGCAAAAGAGCATTTAGGTGTCCACATCATTGACATGACATATGAAGAAACCGATTTTTCGCTCATATGGATTTTTTCCATGATTTTAGAATATGAAACGCGCAACTTCGCCCACTCCGTTAAACCTAGCCTTGCATTTTAACCAATGTAAATCTTATACCATCATTGACTTCTACCATGGCTTAATTTTAATTTCGAGGACAAAATTTTTATAAGTTGGGTAGATTGTCATAACCCGGATTTTTCAGAATATTTTAAAATATTTTCTCACAATTTTTCTGGAATTAAAACAAGGGTATTTTGTGATTAAAGGATTTTTAAATAATGTTAATTAATATTAAAATATTATGAAAATAATATTTTATGGTGTAAAATAGAAAATCGGACATAGGGTAATTTTTTGCGAATTTATTGGACTCCGGAAACATTTTTAAAGCCCTAGAAACCAACGTATAATTAAGCCTAATTAAACCCTGACTGAACCCAGTTTATTTGGAATTAAACCGAACCAAACCGCTCTCAAACCGAACCGGACCAACCCAGCCTTAACGGGTCGGGTCGGGTCGGGTCAGATCCGAATCGAACCCGACCCGGACCCGTTACCCAAACTGAAACCCTAATCCTAAACCTAGCCGGATCACTGTTACGGCCGGCTTTAAAATCCCTCGGATTCCGCGCCCCGTCGCCGCCACAACCCGAGTCATCTCTCTCCTTCGCCCGTAGCGCCGCTCCCTCGCCTGAACCCTAACGTCGATGACCCTCGTCGATCCCTCCATCTCTCCCGACCACGTCCTCCACCCGTCCCCGACTCCACCGGCGTCGAACCCTCGACGAACACCGCCCGTCCCCAGCTCCTCCGCTCGACCTCGAGCATCCACCGCCTCCCATCTCCACCGCACGACCTCCTCCCCCTGCTCAGCCCTTCCCCTGACCGGACCACCATCCTCCACTGGCCTGGACTCCACCGCCCTCCTCTCCTCCTCTTCCTCCTCTCGTCTGAACTCATCCGCCGACCGACCCCTGTGTACCTTCTCCGGCCTGTTCGGTTCTTCTCCCCGACCCCCTTGCGGCCTCTCTCGTCCTGCCGGCTGAACTGCAGCGGCTCTGGACCACCCCGCAGCGACTCCGACTATGTAGCCATTTCCCCCGCTCTGGCCCGTCATCAATGGCCGACTCCGGCACCATGCAGTCTCCCGACTTCGGCGGACCACAACCCCGCTGTGCAGTCCCTCTGACCCGCTCCGGCAGCGTCGCTCCGGTCATCTTCTTCCTCCCTGCATCCCGAGCACCCCTGAACCACCAACCACCACGGCGGATCTTATCTCCGGCTGCCCCGCTGACCGATGACCCCGACTCGAGCAGAAACCCTAACCACGGTGCAGTACCAGACACGGCAGTACTGGACACAGTGTCCCCCGTGTCGCGTTGACCCACGGACACGAAGGAAACCTTGTTCTATGGAGCCCCATTTAGGTAACCCGTTATCTATCCTCGTTATTCCATTTTTTGTTCCGTCAATTGTGAAGCGTAGACTGTGTAACCCTCTCGATGCCCGTGCAACCCGCTCGGTGCGTCGCGTCCTGTGGCGATCGCAAACCGCGATCCAAAAACAGGAAAACTCACGCCCCATTTTCCCCCGGAACTGAGTGCGCCCCGCCAAACGGGATAACTTGGTCGCGTGCGGTCTTTACCGAAACGTGCGCGCCATTGATAAGGACGTGCGGGACTTCGCAGAAGTTGATTTGGATGTGCGTGCACACCGGAATCAACGCGTATCCGCCGACAACGCCCCATATCTGTCTATTCTGGAACACATCGTAACTTTGTATACACACGTCGGATCGAAACTAAACTTGCGCCATCGAACTCGTAGCGATACGCTGGTCCTATGACCCAAGTTTGGTTCGATTCTGAAACATTGACAAAATCGCGTATCGTGGGCCCCACGGCTCCACTTGCCGGGCGATTTTGTGATCGGCTCATCGGAATCCAGTTCTGGAAGTTCTGTTGGGTTCGTATCATCATTCCTGACTTGTTGACACTAAGTTTGACGAATTTGGAGACCTTTGTCCCTGACACATTTTCTGGTGCAAAGTGGCCCACATGTGGACCCCGCTTTCACCAGAAAATGTTTTTTCTTCCCTTGTGTCCAAATTGGACTTAAGGACAGGCGTTTCTAGCTATTTGATATTTTCTGAGACTGTTGGTGATATTTATTACAGCTTTTGGAGGAGTACCTGCAGGATCCACTGATACATGGACAACTGTTGGTATTCAAACCCCAGGCAAGTGTACCTTGCCAAAACTTGCAGTTCTTGTTATTATTCCTTTGACTATATTTATATGGTTGTACATGCTTGACCTAGGACCGTGTGACTTTACTTAACGTTCGATTAATAGTCGGGTGCCAACACTGTACGCAGAGTTGTGTAACGTCACCTAGAGATGGACATTCGTGACCCTTTACATTCTCGTACTTGTCTTATCAAGTACATTATAACCCAGGACACTTGACACCATTCATGAGACAAAATCTTCCTGAGATATTCATGGTGATTCTGTATAGGATACAGGTTTATGACATAGGCATTATGTTCATAGATACTATATGACTTATTGCATTAGCTATGATCTTGCGTGACGTGTGCATGAGACGTTGTGGACTTGAGACGTGTGGTTACATTGGGTGGGGAGAGACACACAGGCTACAGGATGTTTATATATATCTACTACTATTGTGAGGCCGTAGACTCTCCAGCAGAGCTAGGCACATTACCGGTTATTACTGGTACCGGCTCCCCGACACCGAGCTTGTAGTGGCTGTCACTTCCACATTCCGAAAATAGGGGTATTTTCGAAATTTTTAATATTTAATATTATGCTATTTATAATTAATTAATTATAAATGATAGTGTATTTGATTTAAATAATTTTGTGCGATGTGTAATTAAATATATAATTATATGCAGTGTTAATTATTTTATTTTAGCCAGCAGACTAGACCTAGTAACCAGTAGATGAGCACCTGTCGGAATTTATAAAATTTTGAGGTTAATTGTTTTATTTTAGAATTAATTTATTGGAGGTGTAATTAATTTCTGTATTTTATTTAATATTTTGCGCATTGCCTTTGCTTCGATATTTGGAGCACTATCCAGACTTTTGTCTTCCAACAAATTTCACAATCTTGTCCTTGACATGCCCGCCTTCAATTCTGCTATTTTTATAACTCATAATTATGCTCTTTGTGCATTATTTCTAGCCGCACAAAAATTGTCGCGGACGTTATTTTTATTTCCTATTTTTGTATCGTTGTGCGTTCCAATCGAAAATTGGAGGCCATCTTGACCTATTTTTCGTGCGACCCAAATTAGGGTAATATTCTGTTCTGAGTTTTCTTCAATATTGGTATTAATGACTTGATCTGATTTGGCCCCAAGTACTCCTAATTAATTGTTGAACACAACTTGCATTTATTTCTATTTAAATTGAGGATACTATTTTATCTGATTTTAAAATCCCAATTTAATTCCAGTGCCCTGCAAATTCAGCCCATACCCATCTTACAGTGCCCCCTGACCCTACAAAATATCGGACCCCGAATCGCCCGCCAAATTTTCATCATTTCATGTGTTTGTGCAATTTCTCAAATTTAAGGGGCTAAGTTGCAATTATTTAATTGTAGGTGCCAACACCTAATTATTTTAATCAATGAGGGAGCCTATTAATTTTAATTAAGAACCCTCATCCCCCATGAATAAATTCCTCATGTTCAATCCTAACCATTCATTTGAAATTGACCCATCACAACCCTCCATCACACCCTCTCTCATCCTATTTAATGACATGTCTACCTCAACCCTAATCCCTAGAAACCTAGGTTTTCCCCCACCTCACAAGCCTCCAAAAATTCCCCAAGCCCCCACATCCTCTCTCCTACGTTGGAAACCTCTTCCTTTCTTCTCCTATTTTTTTCTTCTCTTCTCCTTCTTCTTCTTCTTCTTCTTCTTCTTCTTCTTCCTCTTTATTGTTTTTCTTTTTGAAGATTTAAATCTTCACAAGGGGGGAAACCTCACCATCACCCTATACTGTAGCCCGGCCCCAGTGCTCAGACCTCCGGCGGCCGGCGAGCGGCCCGGCCTCCAGCCTGCGTCCGGCGGCTCTCCCCCATCAACCATCTCTTCTCCCCCATCAAGTCCGGCCCGGCGGCTTCTCCCCTCCGCCTTGCCGCGGCTGCTCCACCTCCATCACCACCCATAACCACCACCACCATCAACCATCGACTCCGGCAGTCCCGCTGACTGCTGCCCAGGCCGACCCCACCTCCGATCCAGCGGTCGCTGGCAGCCACCCCGCTGGCCATCCTCCCCCATTCCTCCTCGACACTCCTCCCGTCCGGCGCCGGCGGACCCTCTGCAACTCCGGCTGTGTTTCCCCATCAGCCGCTGCCCCTCCCCTCCGGCGTTCAAGCCCGGCAGCGCTGCTGAGCGAATCCGGCGGCCCCTGCTCCCCTCCAGTGAACAACTCCGGCGACCCCTCAGATCTCCGGCGACCCCTCAGATCTCCGGCGACCCCCTCTGTAAGCCCCTCTCTCTCTCCTTCCCTCTTTATATATATATGTAGATATATATATATATATATCAAATGTTTATGTATATATATATGTTGTTATATATTTAAGTAATGAGAATTAGTATATGTATATATAACCAATGTAATTGTATATATATAATTAAAAAAATGTGTATGTTAAATTGTATATATAATTTAATATATTCGTATATGTATATGGTATTATTTTTATTAATTGATTAATAGTATATAAAATATTGGTATACGTATAAATATATATTCTTATATACTTAATATATTTTTAATAAAATGAGAATACATGTATATATGTATATATATTTTGTAAATGCGTGTATTAATATATATGTATATGAATTAATGTATATATATAAATGTATAGTATATATAAAATATATATAGATATAATAGTTATTTAGTTTATGTTAATACATAAATATGTATTAGTATATAATGTAAAGTGTATAATTGGTATATGTGTATACATGTATTATATATATATATATATTTAGCATATTTTCAATATAAAATTGATTGGTAATGTATGTATTTTAAAATATGAATATCTATATATTATTTATTTATTAATATTAATTGTATAAATATAGTATCATTTCTCTAATTGCACATAAAATACGTACTATTTTGGTATATGTACAAACATATAGATGTATGTATTTTGGAAAAGTATGAATTTAAATTAATACTTTGGTATAAATATGTGTATGTTAATGTATACATAATCTGATAAAATGTAAAGTATTTATATTTAATTAATGTATTTTTGGCATATATATGAGTATACACTAGTATAAATTGAATATGTAATTTTAAAAGGTATATATAAATATATATATATATATTGTAAATGTATTTAAATTTGGTGCATATATAAAATATTGCAAGTACAACTTTTTATGTTTATATATACATACAAGAATCATTTATTTTAAAGTATATATATTTATACATATATCTATAATTGTATTGAGGGATATTATATGTAATTAATTAATAAGATGTTATTTAAATATGTAGTCCTACTAGGCGACCCTAGTTGACTAGTGCCTGTTTGACATGGCCCTGAGGCCAGTGTTTATAGACTGTGTGTTAGCGTAGCATCTGATGCAAATATGGTTTTGCTTGTAATGTGTTATAGGACTGTTGGTTTTACCCAGGGGATACTCTGGAACAGGACATCCATAAATACCAGCTAAGGACCCGAGGCAAGTACATTCTCTGAAAATTTCCAATTCTTGATAATTTCTATAAATTCAAAAATCATGAAATGTTACATCTGAATCTTCGACACTGTGTTACACGGACTAGTATAGCTTGGATCTGCAGTCATGAGATGTTACATTGATTATCGTATTGACATTATACACGACATTGACATTGAAATTAGACATTGATAATTAGACATTGATAATTAGACATTGATATTAAATATTGTACATGATAGACTTGACTTGCTCGTGTATCATGACGTGTCATGACTGGATCCACAGTACTAGTTGGGGGCGGGGAAATTGCTAGTGAGAAATGTGATCAAATACCTATCGTACAAGTTTATATTATTGGTGTTAATCATACCCCCACGTATGATTAGCCAGACTGTAGCAATTGTACATGTCCCAAGCCGATCACATTTTGAAACTACTATTTCAAACACCTAGAATAGATTACAGTTCCCTATTTTAAATCATATACTACATCACCCGTATATGATACTGTTCCTTGTTCTTTTATTTCCATACATGCACCGACTATATCATAAATGCCTATTACCTGTCTCTTACATTGCCTGTCTCTCTTAAAATTGCCATTGCATTTATTTCACTGTCTTCTCAGTAGCTAGCATAACATGTTTTATTGTATTATAGACATTATCAATTAATGGAACTGTTATTTGAGATTGTGCTTTGCTCCTTCCTGACTGGAAATATTTTTCCAGACTATGCCTTAGAGGACCGCTGTCCGACACTTATGGTGAGTAGCTGCAGACTTGATAGTAGTTGTGATTCCAGGAGGTCTAGCTGGAAATTATATTTTATTGTTAGTTCTTTAAGTAGATCTTTTGGGTACCGGATTTGTCTCCGGCATTTTGGTGAGACTTGGATATTGTTGAGTTAAGTTATTACTTGTGGACTTGTGTTGTGTTTAATTTCAGTTTTGTTGGATATCTTATCGTGCTGTCGTCCTGTGATTGAGTATGTGTTTACTTCATTGTGTTATCCGTATCTCCTTATGGAGATTGGATGCTTGTGTGAGATTGGCTAGATAGAATCAAGACCTAGACAGCGTTCTACCGCCGATGCTGCGGCGTAGGCTGGACGTACCCACGCACTCGTGCCCCTAAACCGGGTGCGGGTCGTGACACATTTTTAGTGGTGGCCCACGCAGGTCAGACTTCGCGAGTTGTACGATGTCGTAGTAGTGTGGCATCCTTGTTATACTACTGCGTGCCTGCTATAGGATCTAGGACATAGGATACTAAGACGAGAGCAAATACTCAATCACCATTATTTGAGAGATTCCTGGGACGACCCTTGAGAATCTCATTATAAATTCCAATTTAAATCCTTCCTCCTTGTTTTCGTCCGTTCTCACTTATTGATATTGAGTTTGATCCTTGTTGACCAGTTGTTAACTTTAATTCCTGATATCGTTGTGGAGTTTGATTTCATATTGAGATAAATTTTACGGACTATAATTTATGGTATCATCTGATGACATATATTGATGAGGACAGCGAGAAAGGTAAAACGTCTACTTTGGTTATGGAACCTAGAGTTTATCGCAGCCATATTAGCTGTCGTGACGAGAACGTAGGAACCTAACTTGGATGCACATACTTTAGTTATGAGATTTAGGGTCTCTCGCAGCCATACCGGTTGGCGTGGTGAGGATTCTAGATGACATGATTATAGAGTTGCATACCTTAGTTAAGGAACCTGTCGCTTATCGCATCTATGCTTACTGGCGTGGCGAGGATTCTGTGTGTCATGATTTCTGGCAGACGTGTATGATTATCAGGTTGTATCTTAAATTGGTTCTTAAAGTACCATCTCAAGACTTATCTATTTTCTGTTATTCCAGGACTTTGTTCCATCGCTTCTTTTCTTTACTAGCATTAAAGATACCTTCCGTCCTCAATCCAGTTCTTTTGAGCTCCTATTCTCTAAGGATTCCTTGTTAAAATTTCCAATTTAAATCATTCCTTTGTTCCGTCCATTCTCACCTATTGATGTTGAATTTGCTTGTTGTTATTGATTAGGTATTAAATTAGGATTTTGGTTTCATTATAGAGTTGATTTCATATCAAGGTAAATTTGCAGACTGAATTATGATATTATTT
The DNA here is from genome assembly GCA_036927795.1 of Iris macrosiphon. Lineage (NCBI taxonomy): Eukaryota > Viridiplantae > Streptophyta > Magnoliopsida > Asparagales > Iridaceae > Iris > Iris macrosiphon. The sequence continues at coordinate 25,135 of JAYESA010000250.1, forward strand.
GATGATGCCGTCAATGAGGACAGTGAAAAGGATTAACACTAGGGCTATTGGATTGCAGAAAGTGGATTTAAATTTTTATTTAAGATTGGAAATGAATTTCAAATTTTTGAATTCTGAGAAGATTGAGATTGTTATTAAAATTTATTTTGAAGATTTCAATGAATTACAAAATTTTGAAATTTAGGAGTTGAAATATGGTTATTAAAATTTTATTTTTGAGGAATTCAGGTTCAATTTGATGAACCTAGACAAGCTATAAGGATTTTTGGGATTGATAAAATTTCATTTCAGTATTTAGATAATTGGTCTTGAGGAAAGTATATGCAATTTTACCTTAAAATTTATTCGAGGAGTTATTTTGAGGAATTTTATTTGAGGATAAGATCTTATAGGGGGAAAGATATATTAGTATATAAGTAGGTGAGGTGCATGTGTAAGGATCTGTTGGCTTGAGTATGATTGAGATCTCACTGCCCACTGACTTGGGTGTCAATCTAGGGTTGTATTAGAGAGAGCAGTACTTAGTATAGTATGTTGCAATTGATATGCACTTGCGTGATAAGAATAACTAGTATCAACTATTGCAGTAGGTAAGGAAGCTAGCAGTGAGTATGCTTGTAGTAAAGTGTGGTACCTAAAGAGATAGAGGTATCAAACTTTCCATGCATCATTTGACCTATGGTTATGTTAGAAGATATTACAAGTATATATTAGCAGGTTCTTTCTTTTCTTTCCTCATGTTCTTTTTGTCTTCTGATTGATTGATACCTTAGTACCGTAGCTTGTATGCATGATTTCTTGTTATAATGTAGTTAGTAGTACCCCTGATACAGAGACTGCAATACCCTGACAAAAGACACCATGATCATACATATTTCCCTTAGGTTGCATGTTGTATGGGTGTAGGTAGAATTCTCTTAGACTTTGATTGTTGAGGATTTAACTGTAATAAAGAATAACGAAGAGGTTATGACTTGACAAAGAGAGGCAAGGTGCCTAAAATTTTGAGAAAAAATATTAAATTAAATAAAGAGTTGGGAATTTAAAATGGCGTAATTGAAGTTTTTGTTAAAACATTGATTTTTAGAAAATTATGAAATGATTGAATTTATCATATGATTTGAGGAATTTAAGAAGGCAATCGATATAGTTATTGGACTGCAAGTTGTGAACTTATATTTTGAATATTGTATTGAAGGTTCCATAAGTATTACATCGTTGCATATTATGGAAAAAAAAAATCGAGGGATAAAGAACACAAATGGATTAGTGTTAAATTCAAATTTGGGACGAGATTCAATTTTTAAAATATGCACTGATTGGATTTTAATTAGAGGATTGAATATTTAATTCTTGCATTTCGTTATTAACTTAAAATTTGGAGGATATTGTGATAAGAATGTGATTTGATTTATTTTTGAAGATTTTTAGGGATATGATAATTATAGAATTTTTGAAAGAATTTATTGTGAAATAACAATATGGAGTAGTTCATGATTATATGATTTAAGGAATTTAATTTTGATGGTAGTAAATACATAAATAAAACAATCGAGGATTTAAAAATTTGAGGATAATTATTGATTTAAATAAATGGTTAAGAAATTAACATGGCATAATTGGTGGTTTATTAATTCCAGGAAAGATTTTGACATGTTTAAGTTGGTTATTAATTTGGAAATTTGGGAGATTTATCAATGTATTTATTTAATTGCGAGTTATGAATTTTGAACTTTATAATTGGATATAACAATTGGAGAATCCTTAAATATCATATTGTTGAGTACTTTGAGGAGTGGATATTAAATTTCGGACATTGGATTATTAACTCAAAAACTTTCAGGAAATTTTTAATAAAAGGGGACTTTGATTCTATGTCGAGGATTTTTACAGGAATACAGATAATTTCGGATTTTTGAAATTGTGAAAAGACCTTGTGGATTATTCGTGGTTGATGAGTTTAATGGAGGGAATAATAATGTGTATGATTAAATGCTAATATGAGGATTTTAAATTTCGAGGACGAAATTCTTTTAAGGTGGGTAGACTTGTCACTTCCACATTCCGAAAACAGGGATATTTTCGAAATTTTTAATATTTAATATTATGCTATTTATAATTAATTAATTATAAATGATAGTGTATTTGATTTAAATAATTTTGTGCGATGTGTAATTAAATATATAATTATATGCAGTGTTAATTATTTTATTTTAGCCAGCAGACTAGACCTAGTAACCAGTAGATGAGCACCTGTCGGAATTTATGAAATTTTGAGGTTAATTGTTTTATTTTAGAATTAATTTATTGGAGGTGTAATTAATTTCTGTATTTTATTTAATATTTTGTGCATTGCCTTTGCTTCGATATTTGGAGCACTATCCAGACTTTTGTCTTCCAACAAATTTCACAATCTTGTCCTTGACATGCCCGCCTTCAATTCTGCTATTTTTACAACTCATAATTATGCTCTTTGTGCATTATTTCTAGCCGCACAAAAATCGTCGCGGACGTTATTTTTATTTCCTATTTTTGTATCGTTGTGCGTTCCAATCGAAAATTGGAGGCCATCTTGACCTATTTTTCGTGCGACCCAAATTAGGGTAATATTCTGTTCTGAGTTTTCTTCAATATTGGTATTGATGACTTGATCTGATTTTGGCCCCAAGTACTCCTAATTAATTGTTGAACACAACTTGCATTTATTTCTATTTAAATTGAGGATACTATTTTATCTGATTTTAAAATCCCAATTTAATTCCAGTGCCCTACAAATTCAGCCCATACCCATCTTACAGTGCCCCCTGACCCTACAAAATATCGGACCCCGAATCGCCCGCCAAATTTTCATCATTTCATGTGTTTGTGCAATTTCCCGAATTTAAGGGGCTAAGTTGCAATTATTTAATTGTAGGTGCCAACACCTAATTATTTTAATCAATGAGGGAGCCTATTAATTTTAATTAAGAACCCTCATCCCCCATGAATAAATTCCTCATGTTCAATCCTAACCATTCATTTGAAATTGACCCATCACAACCCTCCATCACACCCTCTCTCATCCTATTTAATGACATGTCTACCTCAACCCTAATCCCTAGAAACCTAGGTTTTCCCCCACCTCACAAGCCTCCAAAAATTTCCCAAGCCCCCACATCCTCTCTCCTACGTTGGAAACCTCTTCCTTTCTTCTCCTATTTTTTTCTTCTCTTCTCCTTCTTCTTCTTCTTCTTCCTCTTTATTGTTTTTCTTTTTGAAGATTTAAATCTTCACAAGGGGGGAAACCTCACCATCACCCTATACTGTAGCCCGGCCCCAGTGCTCAGACCTCCGGCGGCCGGCGAGCGGCCCGGCCTCCAGCCTGCGTCCGGCGGCTCTCCCTCATCAACCATCTCTTCTCCCCCATCAAGTCCGGCCCGGCGGCTTCTCCCCTCCGCCTTGTCGCGGCTGCTCCACCTCCATCACCACCCATAACCACCACCACCATCAACCATCGACTCCGGCAGTCCCGCTGACTGCTGCCCAGGCCGACCCCACCTCCGGTCCAGCGGTCGCTGGCAACCACCCCGCTGGCCATCCTCCCCCATTCCTCCTCGACACTCCTCCCGTCCGGCGCCGGCGGACCCTCTGCAACTCCGACTGTGTTTCCCCATCAGCCACTGCCCCTCCCCTCCGGCGTTCAAGCCCGGCAGCGCTGTTGAGCGAATCCGGCGGCCCCTGCTCCCCTCCAGTGAACAACTCCGGCGACCCCTCAGATCTCCGGCGACCCCCTCTGTAAGCCCCTCTCTCTCTCCTTCCCTCTTTATATATATATGTAGATATATATATATATATATCAAATGTTTATGTATATATATATGTTGTTATATATTTAAGTAATGAGAATTAGTATATGTATATATAACCAATGTAATTGTATATATATAATTAAAAAAATGTGTATGTTAAATTGTATATATAATTTAATATATTCGTATATGTATATGGTATTATTTTTATTAATTGATTAATAGTATATAAAATATTGGTATACGTATAAATATATATTCTTATATACTTAATATATTTTTAATAAAATGAGAATACATGTATATATGTATATATATTTTGTAAATGCGTGTATTAATATATATGTATATGAATTAATGTATATATATAAATGTATAGTATATATAAAATATATATAGATATAATAGTTATTTAGTTTATGTTAATACATAAATATGTATTAGTATATAATGTAAAGTGTATAATTGGTATATGTGTATACATGTATTATATATATATATATATTTAGCATATTTTCAATATAAAATTGATTGGTAATGTATGTATTTTAAAATATGAATATCTATATATTATTTATTTATTAATATTAATTGTATAAATATAGTATCATTTCTCTAATTGCACATAAAATACGTACTATTTTGGTATATGTACAAACATATAGATGTATGTATTTTGGAAAAGTATGAATTTAAATTAATACTTTGGTATAAATATGTGTATGTTAATGTATACATAATCTGATAAAATGTAAAGTATTTATATTTAATTAATGTATTTTTGGCATATATATGAGTATACACTAGTATAAATTGAATATGTAATTTTAAAAGGTATATATAAATATATATATATATTGTAAATGTATTTAAATTTGGTGCATATATAAAATATTGCAAGTACAACTTTTTATGTTTATATATACATACAAGAATCATTTATTTTAAAGTATATATATTTATACATATATCTATAATTGTATTGAGGGATATTATATGTAATTAATTAATAAGATGTTATTTAAATATGTAGTCCTACTAGGCGACCCTAGTTGACTAGTGCCTGTTTGACATGGCCCTGAGGCCAGTGTTTATAGACTGTGTGTTAGCGTAGCATCTGATGCAAATATGGTTTTGCTTGTAATGTGTTATAGGACTGTTGGTTTTACCCAGGGGATACTCTGGAACAGGACATCCATAAATACCAGCTAAGGACCCGAGGCAAGTACATTCTCTGAAAATTTCCAATTCTTGATAATTTCTATAAATTCAAAAATCATGAAATGTTACATCTGAATCTTCGACACTGTGTTACACGGACTAGTATAGCTTGGATCTGCAGTCATGAGATGTTACATTGATTATCGTATTGACATTATACACGACATTGACATTGAAATTAGACATTGATAATTAGACATTGATAATTAGACATTGATATTAAACATTGTACATGATAGACTTGACTTGCTCGTGTATCGTGACGTGTCATGACTGGATCCACAGTACTAGTTGGGGGCGGGGAAATTGCTAGTGAGAAATGTGATCAAATACCTATCGTACAAGTTTATATTATTGGTGTTAATCATACCCCCACGTATGATTAGCCAGACTGTAGCAATTGTACATGTCCCAAGCCGATCACATTTTGAAACTACTATTTCAAACACCTAGAATAGATTACAGTTCCCTATTTTAAATCATATACTACATCACCCGTATATGATACTGTTCCTTGTTCTTTTATTTCCATACATGCACCGACTATATCATAAATGCCTATTACCTGTCTCTTACATTGCCTGTCTCTCTTAAAATTGCCATTGCATTTATTTCACTGTCTTCTCAGTAGCTAGCATAACATGTTTTATTGTATTATAGACATTATCAATTAATGGAACTGTTATTTGAGATTGTGCTTTGCTCCTTCCTGACTGGAAATATTTTTCCAGACTATGCCTTAGAGGACCGCTGTCCGACACTTATGGTGAGTAGCTGCAGACTTGATAGTAGTTGTGATTCCAGGAGGTCTAGCTGGAAATTATATTTTATTGTTAGTTCTTTAAGTAGATCTTTTGGGTACCGGATATGTCTCCGGCATTTTGGTGAGACTTGGATATTGTTGAGTTAAGTTATTACTTGTGGACTTGTGTTGTGTTTAATTTCAGTTTTGTTGGATATCTTATCGTGCTGTCGTCCTGTGATTGAGTATGTGTTTACTTCATTGTGTTATCCGTATCTCCTTATGGAGATTGGATGCTTGTGTGAGATTGGCTAGATAGAATCAAGACCTAGACAACGTTCTACCGCCGATGCTGCGGCGTAGGCTGGACATACCCACGCACTCGTGCCCCTAAACCGGGTGCGGGTCGTGACAGTGGCTCAGCCTGAGTTTTAGTGATACTCTTTAATTGCATTTTACATAGATGGTTACATATTCACCCTATTTATTTCATTTACTATTACACTGCATTTTGGCTTATATTTTCTGTACCTTGTTATGTCCCCTGAGGACCTGGATACCGGATTATGTCCCCAGGATTAGCAGACGAGATCGACCCCGAGTTACACGGGACAGGAGCACTAGCAGGAGCAGGAGCATTATCAGGAGCAGGCACTGGAGCAGTACCAGATCCAGTAGACGAGGTGATCGCCGAGGATTTCTCCTGAGTATATGTCTTATCCATACTCAGAATATGCAGTTGTTATATTTATCTTATTTCTTGACTGTTGTATCAGACTCATTATCGGGTTGTTCCCCGAGTTATGTTTATTGAGATTGATATTGCACTATGTTTCTGATATTGATGTATTCATTTCTGTGGATGAGATTAGTATATCTAGACCCTTATTGTTGTATTACAGCTTAAGTACGTCCCGATGGATCCATTAAATTGGGTTTGTTCGTCGGTGTGTGCTGCTGGCCATTGCCACGTGTCTAGTCCCTCGATATTTTGGGACTGGGGCTTGACAGCTATGCGGCCCAACTTTCTATGTGGCAACTGATCCTATGCGGCAGTTGATCCTCATGTGGCCTTGATCCTTATGCGCGCATGCGGCCCCTTGCACATGCATTATTGGACTAGTTTTGTTTGAATATTCCTTTGGACTTTGTGGGATATTGTGTGACTTTGATGACCATAAGAGTATTAGACCCATCTATGCGCCATGATCCAACCACTTGTATCCGTGCTGATACACTTACTATATGCTATGTGTTCCTACGTGTTAAGTGTTCCTACGCAATTATATTACATGTTTACACTGCGGTGTACCTATGCGCTACGTGACATGTGATATGACTTAATCTTCAGCATGGATATAAGGGTTAGTCAATGACCAAGCGGGGCTAGGATCTGTTGATTGTTGCACCATGCTAGGGTGAATCCAAACTGAACTATCAAGTGACAAATTGGATTCGTATCTAGCGTGGCCGTACTATGGTACATCATGTAAGAGGAGTAACATGTGACCATGCCATGAGATTCTGGTTAACAATAGGGTTAACTAGGCAACTTAACTTATAGAGCATTAGGAAGGAATAGAATCTCGAGATCATGCCTAACTAGCCACCTCCAGTCATCTGATTGGGGTGTGAAGGCTAGTCCCTATGGATATTGTTTAAATCCTCATTAGTGGATGACAATATCCGATTATTATACTATACTGTGTTCTATATAATCTTAGCATGGTGTCCTTACGAGGGACCGGTACACAATACTATGTGCTATACGACAATTTATGGCTCGGCTAACCCTGCTAGTACCTGGTTCGATCTGAGGATTCCTATATACATAATATCTCTGGGATAACCCGGACTCCATCTAGTAAGCCGTACAAGTGATTGGCTGATTATGTAACTGAGTTTATTTGTGTATTGTACCTGCTGTCAAATAATACAGGGACATGGACGACTATCATGGTGCGATGGTCTAACTCTTGTCCTTGTTTGGTTGTAGGGTTAGATTTTTGTATCACGATAGGCTATGAACAAAAACTATGAGACAAATATATATATATATATATATATATATATATATATATATATATATATATATATATATATATATATATGCATCTATTTCATAAACCTAGTTTTATTTCTTCATTCGTGCTTCCTTTATGGTACTTGCTATTTGGGGTCTAACCCCACTAGTTTTGTATGGCCAGGTTTAGAGCCAGCGCCCGAGGATCAAGCGTACTTTCTCCTGAACAATGGCGTGCACCAGGCGGATGGTCGTTGAAGGAAACGAGTGGGTTTCTTCTTCCCTGCTCATTATTGCACACTTTACTTATTTTGGACCTTTAGCCACTGGCACTTGTTAGCTATAAGATCTAAATATTTAGTTTTCTTTATATGATTGTAATTAATCAGACTGCAGCTGATCATGGTCATGTACATTTGACACTCTGCCAGCTTTCTTATTTTGCACTGTTGTTTCTAGAATATCGTGAAGGATATTTGGGACGCCTTACTTTCTTGTCATATATATTCTATGTTTACTGTTCTTACTCGACTGATTGAGACAATAGATGTGCTGTGTGACCCTAAGTGACTTGCTTGTAGTATGTACCCCTTTGTCTAGTTACAGCCGTTACGGCCATACGACGTTCTATACCTTGTACGGGGGAGCTGGCCATGTCCGTCTCCATATTCTGGTACTGGGGCGTGACACCTAGTAAGTATCGTGTCAAATCGAGACACATAGTTTACTTCTCATTTTTGGAAAAGTTTGTACCAGAGCTTGGGCACCAAGTTAAGATTCAGCACATCTTACCACCCCAGACAAACGGACAATCAGAGAGAACCATCCAGACCCTAGAAGATTTGCTATGAGCCTGTACCTTAGATCTTGGTAGATCTTGGGAGAATCACCTTCACTTGGTAGAATTCTCGTATAAAAATATTTATCATGCCAGTATTCAGATGGCACCTTTTGAGGCACTGTACGGCAGGAAGTGTAGGTCACCGTTGGCTTGGGACGACATTGGTGAGCGAAAGATATTAGGCTCTAAAATGATCACGCAGACAGTAGAGGTTGTCAAGCAGATTAGAGACCGACTTCGGGTTGCACAAGATAGAAATCAGCATTGGGCAAATCAGCATCGTAGACCTTTAGAGTTTCGTGTCGGCGATCACGTATTTTTGTAGATTTTTCCTACCCGAGGAGTCATTAGATTCGGGGTTCGCGGGAAGCTTAGTTTGTGATACGTCGGTCCATTCAATATTCTCGAGCAGGTAGGCGATATTGTTTATCCTCTTGCCCTTCCACCTTTGTTACGTGAGGTACACGATATATTTTATGTGTCTCAGTTGCGTAGATATGTTCCGGATCTGAGTCATATCTTTGATCACTCTGAATTAGTCGTTGGGACCAACTTATCTTACGATGAGCAACCCATATTCATATTGGACAAAAGGGAGAAGGTGCTCAAGAATCAGACTATTTCTCTTGTCCGGGTTGCTTGGGGACATCACTCTCTTGGAGAATCAACGTAGTAGCGCGAGGACGATATTCGACCCCGGTACCCGTACCTATTCGATTCAGGAGGTATATTCTTCCTTATGCCTTCATATCTCGAATTCTTTGATCAGTTGATCACCTATATGTTATGATGATATTGCTTGCATGTGTAGTTGCTAGTAGATTTATATCGTGCTTGTCCTGACTTCTCTAGATATTGCTTGGATTCGAATCCGGTGACAAAATTTTTCTAAGGTGGATAGAGATGTCACTCCTCGTTCCCGATATACGTATATACGTATTTGGAACATATTTTATTTTAGCATGGTTGCATGTGCATGGAGACTAGACCTATTCTTTGGTTTAACCTGGTTCATGGTTCATGGTTTATTTTATGGGTTGGTTAAAGTCTTGAGAACCTTTGGTTCAACCCTCAATCCTACCATATATAACCCAATATTTCTCTCTCTCTCTCTCTCTCTCTCTCTCTCTCTCTCATTCTCTCTTCACTTCTTCATTCCTCACTCTTTCTTTAGTTTTTCTCCCCATTTCCATATGCAAGTACATCTTGCATGAAAAATAGAAAAAGCTTTTATATTATTGTTCCATTATGTTTATTATGTGTTTCTAAGCACTTTTAGTACTTGGAGTTTTCTGTTTTGATAGATGGATTAGTGTAGATCTATATTTCTAACTTAGAATTTTATGAATTTTATGAGTTTTTCTTAGTTTTGATCTATTAAACTTATGTCTATGGAAACCAATTTTTGCTACAGGTTAGAGCTTTCAATTTAAAGCATTTTGGCTTTTGGTTCACCCGATTTGGACTTAAAATGAGAAATTTATGGACAAAACAAGATTTCAGTATTGGAGCTTTTCCGCTATGGCTGAACTTGTTGCTGGAGAAGACGAAATTCCCATTCGGCCAATGAGCTATGCGGCTGAGAGTGTTATGCGACCCGAGAGGGTTATGCGGCCTAAACTCTTGCCCCATACTGACAGCATGCTTCCATCTTGTTGGACGTATGACTGCTGATTTACACAAGTGTCCTTGAACACCTTGTACTTTCACTCGCTAAACGAATAAAAAATTTGTTATGTCCAAGAGACTACCCATGCGGCACCGATAATCATGTGGCCACTATTTTCTTGGACGCATGGCTCTGAACCGTTGGCACTTATTTCTTTTATTTTGTCCTTTCTCTCTGACACACTTTATGGCTTATCACATCAGTCATTTTATGTCACATCACTGATACTTCATTTATTAGTCGTCACTTCAACACTTATCCTAAGGAGTAGACCTTAACCTTGAGTATGCGGCCAAGTGGTTCATGCGGCCAGGATTCATATGCGTCCAGGACTTGTCATGCGGCCCTAACTTCATATGTAGCAAGGATTTGTCATGCAGCCTGACTTTTCATGCGGCCTGGATTTCCCATGCAGCCTAGAGACCCATGCGGCCTTGCTTGTTTTGATTGAATATCTTCTTGATTTATGTGACCCAATGTATAATTGGTAATTGGACTCGAGTATTGTATCTGTGGTGATACCACTATTGCCTGATTATTGTTCATGATTTAATGTGCACCGTGGTACGACATATCGTGTCACATGTTAAGTGATTATATTTGGATTATGTATCGTGAATGCCTCCAAATTTTATGATTATATATATATATATATTATTTTTTAGCACGGGCATAATAAGCGTGTCAACTACCAAACCGTGGCTAGGATATTGATTGTCTGAATGTTGCATACACGCTCGGGTGAATCCATATTTGACTTCCATGGATTCGTATCTAGCATTCCTGTACTTTGTACGATATCTTAAGGGAAATTTTCTGTGACCACTCCTTGAGGTTTCAAACATCACATAGGACTAATTAGGTAACTAAAAGTGGTAGTAACACTTGGAGGGAACGGTATCCCGAGATCATGCCAACGAACTTTACCACGGAGATTCATTCTAAGTGCGTTGTGGGATGGCCACCACAGATACTGTATATCATCTGCCTTAGTGGAGTGCAGTATCTGACTATTATTATGTCGAGTCACTGTTTCACTATAGGAACACTGGAACCGCTAATATTGTATTTTTAGCGCAGTGGCCCTACGGGGGACTGGTACATCATGCAAGTGCCTGTTTTATTTATTTGGTTCGGTTAGCTCATGTTCGGCACTGGCTTGATCTGAGGATACTTATTATTCATTATTTCTGAGATAACCTCAGACTCCACAAAAATATCAAGTCGTACAAATGATTGGCCGATTTAGGAAGAAATTGACTTAGTTGTGATTGTATTATTCAGCTAGTAGCCTAGGGAAGTGGACTATCATAGTGTGATGATTCAACCCTTGTCCTTGTTTGGTTGTAGGGTTGGACCTTCGCGTTAGGATATGCCATGGACCCAAGTTACGATACTGAACATATGTATTATTATATTATTTTCTTGGATTTTTGTTTCTCCATTTCGTGTTTTCTTTGTGGTACTTGCTATTGGAGTCTAACTACACTGGTTTTGCATGGCCAGGTTTTGAGCCAGTACCCGAGGATCCACCGTATCTTCCCCATACTCATGGTGCGTACCAGGAACATGGTCGCAGGGAATAGCGAGTGGATTTTGTTCTTCCCTGCTCGTCAATGAACATTTACTTCTTTTGGGCGTTTAGCCACCGGCACCTGTTAGCCGGCGCGTCTTGACATTAGCTTTCTTACATGATTGTATTAAATCAGACTGCAGCTGATCATTGTCATGTACTTTTGTTACTCTTCCAGCTTCTTATTTTGCACAGCTGGTCTCCAAAATATTTTGAGAAAGCGTTTGGGACAACTTATTGCTTATCATATATGCTTTATGCTTACTGTTTCTTGTTTGAATGATTGAGACATAGAAGTTCTTGACCATAAGAGACTTGATTGTATCATGCACCCCCTTGTCTTATACAGCCATGATCGCCGTACAACGTATAGTACCTTGTACGGGGTAGCTGGCCATGTCCGTCTCCGTATTCCGGTACTGGGACGTGACAAGTGTGGTGAGGGGGTTGAATCTATTAAAGCAAAGGGTTCAGCATTAATTTTGTCAATCTTGTAATTTCACCTGAGTTATAAAGGTTGGAATTTGTCCAGATGACGTAGTCACCGCCATATACTTGTCTTTATATGTGCTTTGTGTTCGTTAGACAGAAATTGGTTATCTCAGGTGGATTGGCCTAAAAATTTTGCTGCGGATACTCTCAGACACGATGTCGAAATACTTGCAGGACGTATCCGATTCCCAACAACTGTCACACATCTAAATCAACCACAAAATGACAAAAATAGCAAAAATAAATATATTTTTTTTCCCTTAGGGCCCATCCCCCTAGCTAGTGCAGTATACGTGGGTTCTCCCCTTGCACCACTGAACAAATTTTTCACACAATGTTAAGTAAAATTATGTGACTAATAGTCTTGAAGACGAATGCGACCAAAAGAAGTAGCTTATAGAAGCGTAGATTATTATTATTTTACATTGTCTTAGCTAATTAATATCCGTAACAACATTGGGTGTATGTCCAAATAAATTTCATTGAAGAAAGAGCCCACTTATTGACACCCAAATTTTCGTCTTCATTTAGCCCCATCTATAGTCAACCCCACCTAACCCAATAATCCACCCACCTCCCATGAAGTGGCCTTCCAATTAAAATATTCTTCATCATATAGTTATGACAAAATTGGTGACTTAGTTACTTTAAATTGCATCTTCATAATTGACAACTTATGTAAACATCAAATAAAATATGAGAATGGAAAGAGTGTGGAAGACATGTAGCTTTATAGAATTCAAGAGCATGCATCTCATCCCCCCAATGAGCAAATGACAGGGTGTATGAACTCAAGGCATGCATTTGTTCACCAATAAGCAAACGACAGCTAGCATGATCTATTTCTGTACAGAAACAGTGTGTGGCCCACCGAAGAGATCAGGGATTGCTGATGCATCCTGCCCAGGGTTCTCAAAACCGGACCGGACCGGCGGTTGAATCGGATCGGATCAAATTTGACCAAAAAATCGGTCTGGTCTGATCTGAACCGAGTTTTATTTTAAAGAACCGACGATTTTTTCTCTGAACCGGAGTTTAACCGGTGAACAAGTCAAACCGGTGAACAATTGAACCGGACATTTTGGTTTTTGAAACAAAAATTCAAAAAAATTTATTATGTGAGATTTGTACTATTTGGTACTCGATTTGGTTATGAGAGACCTTATAGTTGTAAAACCAAAACAAACCATACATATTAAGAACCAAACCAAACAAAACCAAGAAGTAAATGTTGATATCTTATATGTTTTGGTTCGCGTAATGGGCCTATTTGAACTCTGATTGAATTCCGATCCGACCTATAGCAAAGATTTTCGGTTCAATCATCAGTCTGATTTTTAAAACATTAATCCTACCAGAGCCTACGATCCGACCGTTGCACCAATTATAAATGAGGAATTCACTGGTGGGATAGCCCACATGTCAGCACCGGTCTCCACTCCACCAGCCAATAAAAAAATGCCCTTGATAAAGGCACTACAAAAAAGGCTCGGAGCTGGTCCAATTTTTTTTTATAAGTTTTTCACCCAAAAATTTACTCAGGGCTAGTCCAAATATTTATTAGAACTGTCAAAATTTTGACAGTCCTAAATAAAGTATGCAGTTTAATGGACTGTGAAAATTTTGACAGTCCTAAATAAAGTATGCAGTTTAATGGACTGTCAAAATTTTGACAATCCTAATAAATATTTGAACTAGTCCTGAGTAAAAACTTATAAAAAAAAATTGAACCAGTTCCGAGTCTTTTTTTGTAGTGCCTTTATACACAGCCTAAAAAAAAACTACGTGCTCGGTGTTCCTCTCAGTGGATTGATTATTCCTGTGGTGGGGTCCGCCACCCCCTGTTCTTGTTATAAAATTACGGTGAGGTCCCTATTTTCGGCTCTTGATAAAGGCACTACAAAAAATACACTGGACAACTCAAAAAAAAATTTAGATAATTACAACTTTATCACTCTCCAAACTTGATCAGGCAGTCCAATTTTTTTCAGGACTGTCAAAAATTTGACAGTACTAACAATAGGAAGTACTCTAAAAATTTTGACAGTCCTACCAATTGGAATGACTCTCAAAATTTTGACAGTGTTAAAGAAAATATGTTGATTGTTTAGAACTATCAAAATGTTAACAGTCCTTCAAATTGGTAGTACTGTCAAAATTTTGACAGTCCGGAGGAAGAGGGTGTCTGTGCAAGGCGAGACAACGGAGGAGGAGGAGGAGGAGGCTACTAGAGCAGCGGCGGCGGTCGTCATCTTCCTCCTCTTCCTCGAGCAGCTCCACCTCCCTCTTCCTCCTCCTCGTCGTCTTCCTCCTCCTCCTCCTCCTCGAGCAGCACCGCCTCCTTCTCCCTCCTCCTCGTCTTCCTCCTCCTCCTCTTTCTCAGCAGCTCCGTCTCCTTCTCGTCGTCTTCCTCCTCCTCCTCCTCCTTTCCGAGAAGCACCGCCTTCTTCTCCCTCCTCCTCGTCATCTTCCTTCTCCTCCTCCTCGAATAGCAGAAGCAGCGACGGCAAGAACAACTGCGACGGCCGTGCTGTGCTTATGCGTGTCCGGTGGTTGGAACACGGATGTCGAGGCCGGAGGGGGATGGGAGTGGAGGAGGAGCGGGAGGAGGGAGAAAGAGAGAATGGACAGTCCTAATAAAATTTGGAATAGTCTGAATAAAAAAAATTTGTACCTAAACTAGCATCAGTACTCCTTTTTGTAATACTTTTATCAAGGGCGTATTTCCGTGTGCCCCGGAATGATGGCTCAATAAACAAAGTGATCTCCCTTGTCGCTTGCTGGCGATCATCACTACTACTTGCTAAAATGAACCATACAAACATAAGAGGGCACCTCCCTCGTGATTGTGACGTGTGACCTGATTTTTATGTACATTTATATTGTCTAAGTAACAAAGAGATGTTGCTCGGATTCTCTTCTTGAAAAAAAAAAATATATATATTATCCGATTTTTTTATCACAAGATTAAACTCAGATTCGCAGAGTTCTGAGTTCCAACAATTTTTTTCATTCTATTTTATAAAAGCATACTAAAGTTTTATAAATTAGATATTCGTTATCAAATTCTACTAGCGTTTTAGCATAGACATACATGATAAGCCAAATGGACAGAAAAAATAATTCAAACAGTTAAGCTAAAAAATTTAGAATAGAAAAACTTCGACCCAGACAGACAGGACGACCGTCCACAACCTACGAACAAAAAATTTCCAAAAAATTAATTTAAATATAAATATATTAATAAATTTATATCTAAAATAGAAGTAGTATTTATCGTGAACATTCTTAACACAAAATAGTTGTACTATAATGGTTACTATGTTAGATTTGCATACAAAAAGTCTTTATATCAAATCTTGGTGTATCAAATCTTGGTGTAGCAAATATTTTGTAGTTTACTTTACTTTTTAATTTTTATTTTTTATTTTTAAAATTATATTATATATGGAGGTTCATTTTGGAAGTTTCCATAAGCTCCGTACCGACCTTGCAATAAAATCATGTTGGACTCATGTAGACTCATATCTACCCATCCCAAAGTTGGGCTAGGATTTGATTTAGTTAATATCTTGTTGGGCTTGGATCTTGGGACAAGAAAAGACCCTTTAGTCATAGCCTTTTTTTTTTTTTTTGGTCTTATCTATATCCAAATAAGAGATTGTGTGTGTGTGTGTGTGTGTGGTGTGTGGTGTGGGGGGGGGGGGGGGGGGGGGGGTATGACTTAGGAGAATTAGAACATCCACAGTGGGAGAGGTTTCAATGTTATATTTTGACTTTAGTCAAATTTTGTAGCACTTAAAGGCTGTAGTGGACATTGTGCGTACTTAAAATTTACTAGAAAGCTACGAGACACTCCAGATTTGGAGTATGTCTTAGTTCCTCTATATTAATTGATGGGTCTATCAAAAGTAACCAAACAAGAAAGAAAAATAAATATGACAAAGAGAGGAAAAATATTACCAAATAGGCAAAAAAAATAAAGAGAAAAAAGGAGGGAATAGAGGAGATTAATTTGGAGTGTTTATTTAGAGTGTACCGTTGTGTGTCAATATCATAGGAACACTCCAAATATATAATTTTTAATAATTTAGAGTATGTGTTTGGGATGTTCCCACTGTAGATGCTCTTACATCTAACAAATCCCAAAAAAGTTGCATAACTTTTATCTATAGACTAGAAACATTTTTTTTTCAAACTGAAATAACTCTTTCATGCTAACTCTGGCCAAAGCGCAATCATTTGTCTTATTCAATCAAATTGTAAAATATAAGAATTTAGATTGATGTAAGTTATAATTCTAGCATTTGTTAGCAATACAAGATATTAATGACACTTGCTTGTCCATAAATTTGGAAGGAACTTGGAAAAAGTATTTGATAATCTAGGCTGATATTTGTTTTCTTGAGAAATTAACTGCAGTTTTAGCTGATTTCTCAATCAATATGTCTGCAACTACCCTAATAAACTTGGCCATACTATATCCATGAACCCGATCATACATGTAATGGTGTAACTTATTACACTTGTCTAGACCTGTTAATTGGGCTGGTCCAGTACGGTCCGAAAAAATGGTCCATGTGTCAGTCCGGTCCGAGTAATCTTAGATTCGTGTTGGTCCGATCCAGCATATTCGGATGTGTCGAACCTCATATCTCGACCCATAAGAGAGATCTGATCCGGTCCGACCTGAAATCCTAGCCTGTCATGATCTGAGGTCTAGTCCAGGGGGAGACAGAGTTCGGGCCGAACTCGGTCCGAGTTCGGTCATGGTGCTCCAGAAGCTCCAGAAAGTTGATGTCTTCATTTACTCGCAAATCACCGACTCGGACGAATTTGGTCCGAGTTCGGTCGGCGGGCTAGACGAAAATTCAGAGGTGTTTTATACACCGTTGGATCGTATCCTACGGTCCAAGATTTATTGCGGGATTATGGGGTATAAATTAGGTTTTTCTAAACCATAACCCTAACATATCATCTCAAGAGAAAGGATAAAAGGAGGCAAGAGTGCCATTGTAACTTTGGAAAGGAGAAAGAAGGATTGGAGACTGTTTCGGATGAGGAGATCATTTTTGGGTAATTTTTTATTGTCTTATATCTTCGTGGTGTGATCTATTTTCTATTCCTAAGTGTTGTGGTGATCCGTGTTAGATCGGGAGGAGCTTGTAGAGGGTGTATTCTCTTTATTCCATTAGTGGATGTTCTGCAGGGTTGGACTCTGATAGTCTCGTAATTTTTTCGCAAGGGTTTTTCACGTCAAAATTCTCTGTGTTTGCGTGGATTATTTTTCTGTGGTTTGGTGTTTGGTTTGTGCGTTGTATTGCTCGATTCTCTCGCAGGTACTCTCTGATTTAGGAAAAGGTTTTTGCGCTTCTTTTCCAACAGTGTGGTATCAAAGCCAGGTTCTGAAATTTCAGAAGGGTGTCAGGAGTTGACAGGCAAACCAGAGAGGAGAGATGGACGCGAAGCCGATGCGTATGAAAAATCTGAATGGTACCAACTATCATTACTGGAGGAGCAAGATGAAGGATCTGCTATTTGTCAAGAAGCTGCATCTGCTGGTATTTGCTTCCGAGAGGCCCAGTAACAAATCCGAAGAGGACTGGAATTTTGAGCATATACAGGTGTGTGGGTACATCAGGCAGTTCATTGACGAGAACGTGTACAACCACGTTGCCAGTATTGAGCACGCGAGGACACTGTAGGATAAGCTGGAATCTTTGTATGGGAAGAAGAACGGGATAAATAAATTGTTCCTGGTCCGGATCATGATGGGTCTGCGGTACAAAGATGGGGCATCTATTACGGATCACTTGAGTGAGTTTCAGGGCGTAGTTGACCAGTTATCCTCGATGGGAGTCAATTTCGACGATGAGGTTCAGGGACTATGGCTACTTTATACATTGCCAGACTCGTTGGAAAGCGTACGAGTGTCTATGATCGCTTCTGCTCCGGAAGGCGTGGTCTGTCTGGAGTTTGCCAAGAGCAGGATATTGAATAAAGAGATACGGAGATATTCTCAGGGCACTTCATCCACATCTCACTCAGAGGCGCTTGTTTCAGAGAGCCGCAAAGGGTAAAAGCAGGGGTCCAGGCGGTGGCAGAGACAAAAGTAGGGGAAGGTCCAAGGGTCATTACGAGAACTCGGAGTGTTACCATTGTGGCAAGAAGGGCCACATCAAGCAAAACGGTTTCGCTTGGAAGAGAGAGAAGAATGGCTATAAGGGAAAACAAAGTGAGAACACTACAGCGGTGTACCTCGACACATGGAGGCGACATGATCATTGTAGGTGATGAGGTAGTTATGAACCTCGCTTGCGATGATAACTCTTGGTTGGTGGACTCAGTTGCTTCAACGCACATATCTCATAATAGGGCATTATTTGCTATTTACACAACAGGCGACTGTGGAGTGTTGAAGATGGCAATAGAGATATGTCAAAGGCGGTTGTCATTGGAGATGTGCATTTGAGGACAAAGACGGGTGCAGTTCTTGTTCTCAAAGATGTCGGACATGTCCCTGATATCCGTTTCAACCTGGTGTCTATTGGAAGGTTGGATGACGAGGGTTTCTTCAATCTCTTCAGGAACAATCAGTGGAAGCTTTCCAGAGATTCGATGGTGATTGCCAGAGAAAGCAAGAGGTTCAAACTCTACAATATAAAAGGGAGCGCATAGGGGGCACAAGAGGTTAACGCAGCTACTGATGCGTCTATTGAGTTTTGGCACTAGCGGCTCAGCCATATCAGTGAGAAGGGGATAAGCTACTTGGTGAATATGAAGGTGATTCCAGGGTTAAAGTATATAAAGTTAGAGAAATGCACGCACTATTTAGTATGAAAGCAAAATAGGGTATCTTTCCAAAGTCACCAAAGTTCAAGAAAGCCGGCGTTGCTCGAGTTGATTCACTCAGATGTCTGCGATCCTGTGAAGGTAAAATCCATTGATGATGCTTTTTATTTTGTAACATTTATGGATGACTGTTCCATAAAGGTTTGGGACTATACCATAAAGACCAAGGATCAGGTGCTGCCCACTTTCAAAGAGTTTCAGGCCTCTGTTGAAAGGAAGACTGGCAAGAAGCTGCTATATATTCGGTCGGACAATGGCAGCGAGTATATCGATCACTTTGATGCTTATTGCAGAGAGCAAGGGATACGACACCAGAAGACTCCGCCAAAGACACCTCAGCTCAATGGTGTAGCGGAGCAGATGAACAAGATACTGATGGAGATGGTACGGTGTTTGCTATCAGAAGCAAACTTGTCGAACAGCTATTGGGGTGAGGCACTTTACACAGCTGCTTATATAATTAATTTATCTCCTATGCTCCTTTGCAGAGTGATGTGCCTAACAAAGTATGGTACGACAAAGAGCCGTCATACAATTACATGAGTGTTTGGTTGTAAGGCCTTCGTGCATGTACCGAAGGACGAGAGATCCAAAGACGAGACGGTGCTTCTTTGTCGGCTACGCGGGATGAGTTTGGCTATAGACTCTACGATCTAGTGGGAAGAAAGCTCTACAGAAGCAGGGATGTAGTATTCGTCGAGGATCATACCATGACCAATACTCATGATTCTGAGATGCCTTCTGAGGCTGAGGAATTGCCTGAGTTAGAGTCATTTCGCTTCGAGCTATTTCCAGAGGACATCACAGATGATCCAGTTATGAGGGAGCTAGTACATGGAGTTGCTCCCAATCTTGACCATCAGCCTGGTGGTCAGGGTGACCCTTGGGAGGATGAGCATGCCGATGAGGCAGTTCCTGGAGGGGAGAAGGCTATAGATATACAGCCAGCACCAGTGATTCTATTGAGGAGAAGAGATAGAGAGCGTCCACCATCTACGAGATACTCACCGGGTGAGTATGTGCTACTGACTGAAGGTAGAGAACCCAAAAGTTTCGTAGAGACTATGGAAGACGAACACAAGCAGGAGTGGATAGAGGCCATGGAGGAGAAGATGAGTTCCTTGGAGGCCAACTCTACTTATGATCTGGTGTAGTTGCCAAGGGGCAAGAAGGCTTTGAAGAATTGATGGGTGTTTAGAGTGAAGCAGACAGATGATGCTACTCGCCCTCGATACAAAACGAGGCTGGTAGTTAAAGGCTACGGTCAGCGGAAAGGCGTATATTATGATGAGAATTTTCGTAAGTCGTCAAGCAGTCGTCTATTCGGGTGGTGCTAGCTTTGGCAGCCAGTTTTGACTTGGAGGTCGAGCAAATAGACGTGAAGATGACAATCCTCCATGGTGATCTTGAGAAGGAGTTGTACATAGAGCAGCCAGAGGAATTCTGTGAGAAGGACAAGTCATATTTGGTCTGTCGGTTGAGGAAGAGCTTGTATGGTCTGAATCAAGCTCTGAGGTAGTGGTACAGAAAGTTCGAGTCATTTATGGGAGAGCATGGCTATGCATGGACGATGTCGGATCATTATATTTTTGTGAGGTACTTTGCCGAGGATGATTTTATTATTTTGTTGCTTTATGTTGATGACATGTTGTTGGTGGGTCAGAATGCCACAAGGATAGCAGAGTTGAAGCACCAACTGGGTGCGGCCTTCTCTATGAAGGATTTAGGCGCCGAGAAGACTATTCTTGGGATAAAGATCAGTCGAGATAGAGAGTCCAAGCTGCTACACTTGTCCCAAAAGAAGTACATTCACTAGGTACTTCAGCATTTTGGGATGGACGGGTCGAAGAAAGTGAGTAACCCCCTTGCGGCTCACTTTAAGTTCACTGAGGAGCAGTGTCCATCTACCGAGGACGAGAAGGAAGATATAGAGCGGGTTCCATATGCCTCAGTCGTGGAAAGTCTTATGTATGCTATGGTATATACGAGTCCAGACATTGCTCATGCAATCGACACAGTTAGTAGGTACACTTCCAATTCTGGAAGGGTATATTGGAGTGGGGTCAAGTGGATTCTACGATATCTTCAGGGTACTGCCGATTGTAGACTTTTATTTGGTGGTGACGAGCCGAAGCTGGTTGGGTATACCGACCCTGATATGGCTGGAGATATAGACACGAGGCAATCGACTTCGGGCTATGTGATAACGTTTGCTGGTGGAGCAGTATCGTGGCAGTCATATTTACAGAAGTGTGTTGTCTTGTCGACGACAAAGGCATAGTATATTGCAGCGATGGAGGCTTGCAAGGAGTTGCTGTGGATGAAGAAGCTGCTGCAGGAAATAGGGCTAAAGAAAAAATAGTATCCTTTACTTTGCGATAGTCAGAGTACTATTCATCTTGTGAATAACAAGATATTTCATACCGATCCAAGTACATTGAGATCCGATATCATTGGATACGGGATATTGTTGATAAGAAGGAAGTGACGCTTGAGAAGGTTCATACAGATGATAACGGAGCAGATATGTTCACAAAGATTCTTCCAAGAGAAAAGTTTGAGTACTGCAGGCAGATCGTCGGGATGACGATCACCTCCACATAGTTGTGAAGGAGAATATTTGTTGAAATGGTTGGGGTTACCATCCTAAGTGGAGAATACTTCGGAGTACGACGAGCGCCGTATGTGGTCAGAGAAGCTCGGGGAGGCGACGAGAGCCATTCTAGAGATCGAAGAAGCTCGGAAAGAAGGAGGAGCAGCTGCTGTCCAGGGGGAGACAGAGTCCGGGCCAAACTCGGTCCGAGTTCAGTCAGGGTGCTCCAGAAGCTCCAGAAAGCTGCTGTCTTTATTTACTCGCAAATCATTGACTCGGACGAATTCGGTCTGAGTTCGATCGGCGGGCTGGACGAAAATTCAGAGGTATTTTATACACCGTTGGACCGTATCCTACGATCCAGAATTTGTTACGGGATTAGGGGGTATATATTAGATTTTTCTAAACCCTAACCCTAACATATCATCTCAAGTGAGGAGAAAATGAGGCAAGAGTGCCATTGCAACTTTGGAAAGGAGAAAGAATGATTGGAGGCCGTTTCGAAGGAGGAGATCAATTTTGGATAATTTTTCATTGTCTTCTATCTTTGTGGTGTGATTTATTTTCTATTCTTAAGTGTTGTGGTGGTTCGTGTTGGATCGGGAGGAGCTTGTAGAGGGTGTATTATCTTTATTCCATTAGTGGAGGTTCTTCAGGGTTGGACTCCGATCGTCCTGAGGTTTTTTTCGGAAGGATTTTCTACGTCAAGATTCTCTGTGTCTACGTGGATTATTTTTCTCTGGTTTGGTGTTTGGTTTGTGCATTGTATTGCTCGGTTCTCTTGCAGGTACTATATGATTTGGAGGAAGGTTTTCACGCTTCTTTTCCAACACATGACCATACTATATCCATGAACCCGATCATACTAGTAATGGTGTAACTTATTACACTTGCCTAGACCTGTCAATTGGGCTGGTCCAGTACGGTCCAAAAAATGGTCCATGTGTCGGTCCAGTCCGAATAATCTTAGATCTGTGCTGGTCCGATCCAGCATATTCGGATGTGTCGAACCTCATATCTCGGTCCATAAGAGAGATCCGATCCGGTTCGACCTAAAATCCAAGCCTTTCATGATCTGAGGTCTAGTCCGGCCCGACCTGACCCAACTCGATGTGGATATGAATGCCACTTTTGGGTTTGAATGTCGCTTCCATTGTTGGTAGTCTTAATTAAATGGAGAAAACTAGCCCAATAAGTATCCTAAAGGGAAAGAAACATCAAAAAGAGTAAAGATTACCAGGCAATGGAGCTATACAAAGTCTAGGAAACATGATCAATTTGTCACATCATGTTGTGGTTTATATATATGCATAAAACCCCCACAGGATAGCAACAATAAATTGACTATTTACAATTAATATTTTCTTCCTTCAAAAATGTTCCAGCTTGGCGAACATATTGCAACTTGCAAGATATTATGAAATTTGCAATCAATTGTTAATAGTAGAATCTGTATCATAATTTCAACTATATTTGCATCTCATCAAATATTTGAAGTTATAAAGAAAATAAGCCCGGCCATTATTTTTTATTAATAGTATAAGTCCGGTCCGACATGGTTCGACCCAGTCCAAAATTTACTATATCGCGGACCACGTGTCTGACTGGACTCAAAATTTCAAATTTAGGTCCGACCTGACCCACTATAGTACATGGCTCTGAGAGGTTCGGCCCACCCAAATTTGGACAAGGTTAGGCAGATACTTGACAGCTCTATTATTGTCACAACTAATGTCTCAATTATTTTTCCGATATTGAGTGTAATAAGTGATAAAACTCATAAAAATGATCTCCGCTGTCGTTCATTTAAGTCCCCACTCATTTTATATTCGTTTACCTTGGTGTGAACTTGGCCTCACAGTATCGATATTCTTATGTGGATACACGTGTATTTATCTTGTATTATAATTTTTTTATTTTTTTTATTTCAACATCATGGTCAAGGATAATAGATTTTTGTGATGTGTCATCAACTGCTGATATCGTCTCATAGTTATACACATTTTTGTCCACGAATTGTCTGATATATCCCATCTATATTGTCACGCCCCAGTCCCAAAATATAAGGAACCAGGACACGTGGCATTGGCCAGCTGACACGTCACTAAGGGATTACCCAATTTAATGGGCCCAAAGGAACGTGCTACGCTGTCATAAAATACTACAAGTTTAATACAGGTAAAGTCTAATCTCATCCACAAAAATATCAGGAAATAAATATGGGAATAAGTGCTGAATATATATAATGCTAAGTCTGAAATGTCATAATACAAATCGGATAAAGTCAGGTGGGAACAAACCCACTACAAAAGATAATAAAAGTGCTGAAAATAAGATAGACTAGAGTATCATATATCTAGGTAAGCAGCTCCAGCTCCCGATGATCAAGCTACTAAGGATCAGACAGATTCTGATGGCGGCTCCTCTAACTCCTCCTCGGTGGCGTATCTAGTCTCATGTCCAGGTCCATACACCGTGGGGTAGAAGGCCTCATCTAAATCTGGAAGGGAACCAGGTCCTCAGTGGGACATAACAAGATACATAAAAATATGCCATGAATATAAATACTGAATAAATAAATACAGGGTGTGCTAGCCATCTAAGTGAATGCAATGTGAAGACCTTGTAGTACGTATGGGAAAGTGTAGGCTAGACATATGCTGACTTAATTCACCAATCGTGGTGACTGGCTAGTATATGTGTCATATGCCCCCAGACACATGGGTAACTCTGCAATCGTCCATCTCCGAGGAGCATGGTACAAAGGTATAACACTCAAGGAGGGGGGGTGTCCCATACGTCTACTAGTTATCTTCCCCGCCCAATATAACTAATGCCAAGTCATAGCTTTCCTGAGTTTTCCTGAGTTCGTGCTAAGCCGTGATGCATGTCACATGCACCGGTAGCTAATCGAGTACGTAAACTCGTATCCCAATATGTATTGCAACCGTGTTGCGTGTACCCGTGTCAGGATTTATGAGGATATTAGGATATCCTCACAGCTGTTGGAAAGTCTACTAGAGTCTATGTTAGTTATACTACTTGTCAACGTACTTGTTGACGGTACCCGAGGCAATCCCAGATACAACAGTTATATGTAAGTCTACTGAAAAGAACATACAACAGTTAAATAAATTATACAGTAAAACTTGGCAAGGTATACTTGCCTACTTCTCTGTGCTGGACGTGCCAAAGACCTGTAATTGCAGTCAAGTCTGAGGGGTCCTGTGACCTGGGGTCACTGACTGTGTTGCAGGTGTACTCTATTTAGGACATACAGGGCTCGTGAATATACATTTAAATAATGCGTATCTTAAAACATTATAACTATATATATAATAATACATAATTAATATATATAGTATATATTAAGAGCATATATAAAATATAAATATTGTATTTATATACTTTAATATAAATATATACATATATATAAGTATATATAAATTGCAGGGAAAATATAATAAAGTATATAAGATATTTTATATACTTAACAATATATATATATATATATATATATATATATATATATATATATATATATATATATATATATATATATATATATATATATATAGTGATATATATAGTGATATATATATAATATATAAATAATAAGAAAATAAAGGCATATATATATAAATGTACATATATACATATATAGCTTAAATATATCATATATATATATATATATATATATATATATATATATATATATATATATATATATATATATATATATATATATATATATATATATATATATATATATATATATATATATATATTTACATATAATATTACATATATAATATAATTATATATATATTTAATAGTATGTATAACATAGTATATATTTAAATATATATATATGTTAGCATAATACATAACATAAAAATATATAGATATAGATATAGATATACATATATATATATATATATATATATATAGATATATATAGTATATATATTATAACATAAATATATATATATATGTAGATATATATATATATATATATATATATATATATATATATATATATATATATATATATATATATATATATATATATATATATATATATATATAAAAGTAGTATATATATTATAACATAAAATATATATATATATATAGATATACATATATATATATATATATATATATATATATATATATATATATATATATATAAATAATATATTTATACAATAATTATATGGGTACATATATATATATATATATAATATATTAGTATATATATATATGTATAATATTTAGTATATAATATATAATATTTATTATTATATATAATAATACAATAATATATATTAATATATATATATATATAAAAAGAAAAGAAAGAAAAGAAATACATATATGTATATATTATATAGATAATTATTATATATATGTACTGTATAATATATATATATATATATATATATATATATATATATATATATATATATATATATATATATATATATATTAATAATTACAATATATATATAAGTATGTATAATAATATAGATATATATATATATTAATATATATATAATTATTCATATATATATAGTTATATATATATATATATACATATACACATATATATATAAAATAAAATAAAATAAAATAAAAAACAGAAATACATAGGTATATATATATATAGTATATTTACTGTTTATACTGTATTTATAATATTAATATATAATTAAATACATATAATAATATATATATTAATATATATAAATATATATATATATAGACATATATACATACATATATTAAATACTATGTATATACGTATTTAAAGGGTGGGGTGGTATACCTGTCAGACAGGGGGGACCCACGGCTAGTCGCCGGCGGGAGGACGGCGGCGGAGCGGCCGGTGGCTGGCCGGGACGGCGGCTGCAACAGCATCTGCAGTTAACAGCAACCGCAGTAGCAGCGGCTGCAGCGGCGCAGGCGGTGGCGGAGGCGGCGGTGCAGGGTCGGGGAACGACGGAGGGGGTCGGGGCAGAGAGTTTGGGGGTGGTGGCGGTGGTCAGTGGTGGTGGTGGCGGCGGTTTGAGGGGGTCGAGGGTGCTCCGGTGACAGTCTGGGAGAGGGGGGTCGGGGCTCTGTGGTGGAGCTGGAGGTGGCGGTGGTGGTCGTGGGGCGGTGGTGGCGGGTTGGTTCGGCGGAGGAGAGGGTGGCGAAGCGGTTGGGGTTGGTGGCGGTTGTCCACGGTGGCGGATGGTGGTGGTTGGAGGTGGCCGGGTGGTGGAGGTGCTGTAGTGCAGTAAGGAGGGTGGGGCACTGCGGGGGCTACCGGCGGCGATTGCGGCGGCCAGGGCGGTGCTCCGGCGGCCGGGGAGTAGGGCAGGGGGTAGCGAAGGGGTAGGCGGAGGTTCGACGGAGGTGGTGGCCGGAGATGGGTGGTGTGGGTGTTCGGGAAGGGGAGGGGGTCGGGTTTTATAGGGTTTGGGTTTGATGGCATTTTTGTAAATAGGGTTAAGGTTTAGGGGTTTTTAGGTAATTTTCTATTTAAATATCTAGATATTTTAGGATATTTAATGTAGATATTTTATGGTGGGACCCATTGCCAAATGGACGGTGTAGGTTCACCGGCCAATAGGAGGTTGACACCTCACACTGGAAATTTATAGAAAAACCCCTGTAATTTTATAAATTGCACAAAGGTCCTATTAATTGGGAAATTGCGTAATTACGCAATTTGTCTGGGAAAAACACCATATTTCTAAAAATGCTAAAATGCACAGAACTGAGGGGGAAAGCTGTGGGAGGGCCTTGAGGGGGTGGGGGTGAGCCTGGGCAGGGCTGGGCCTGGTTTTAGGGTGATGCGGGTCACCGTATTAATTAATTAATAATTAATGCGCACGGTGTTTAATAATTATTTAGAGGCAGGTAGGGCCATAATTTCAGTGCGGTGTAAAAATACTAAATGTAGTACACTCAGTGTAGAATATTAACGTATTTTTGTTTGGGCAAAACAGGTGCAGGTTGGGCCTCAAATCTCTATTGGAACAGAGATGGATACAAATCAGGAAATTAAATAATAAATAAATATGGACGTTTGTAACGATATTTGTGCGTCTCAAATGAGGCTCAAAATAGAGTATCTGGGAGTTGCACAAAATGCAAAAAAATAGACTAGCATGTCTAGGAGAGGTATGTGAACTTTGTTTGGGGATAACAGTCAGTGTAATGCTCTAATTAATTGTGTGATGGACAGGTGCATAAATGAATAGGATATGTAAGCAAAATAAATTTAAAAAGTTGCAATAATTCTAATTTGCTAAAAATAATCCTAAATTAATATTAAATGCTGAAATCTGGTCGAGGGAGTTTACAATCTACCCTCCTTAGAGCATTTCGTCCTCGAAATAAAAACAGACATATAATGAGAACGAAAGATTGATTTGAAATATTAGGACATACCCTCATTTTGGAATAGATGGGGGAAACATTGTTGAATATCCTCTTCTCGTTCCCAGGTCGACTCGCCTGGTGCATGGTGTCTCCATGCTATACGAACTAGAGGGATAGTCTGGCCTCGCAACACCTTCTCGCTTCGGTCTAGGATCTCTACAGGCTCCTCCTGGTACGATAAGCTCGGGCCGACGGTGATCTCTGAATGGTCCAGCACATGACTTGGGTCTGGAATGTACCTCCTCAGCTGAGATATGTGGAAGACGTCATGTACTCCTTCCAAGGTCTGAGGTAAGGATAGCTTGTAAGCAACTTCTCCGATGCGTTCCAACACATCGAAGGGTCCAATGTACCTTGGACTCAGTTTTCCTCTTCCTCCAAATCTGATAGTTCCTCGGGTGGGTGAGATCTTCAAAAACACATGTTCTCCCACTTGGAACTCTAGAGGTCATCGATGTACGTTGGCCCAGTGCTTCTGTCTATCCTGTGCTGCTCGCAGGTGTCCTTTGATCTTCTTTACTTTTTCCACCGTACGAACGACCAATTCTGGTCCTAGGATCTGTCTTTCGTCTACATCGCTCCAGCATACTGGGGAACGACATTTCCTGCCATACAATGCTTCAAAGGGAGCCATTTGGATGCTCGCTTGATAGCTATTGTTGTAAGAAAATTCCACCAGATGCAAATGATCTTCCCATGATCCACTGAAATCAAGCAAGCAGGCTCTCAGCATATCTTCTAGTGTCTGGATGGTGTGCTCTGACTGGCCATCTGTTTGTGGATGATACGAGGTGCTGAACTTGAGGCGGGTACCAAGACTTTCTTGCATACTTCACCAAAAGTAAGATGTAAATCTCGTATCCCTGTCAGACACTATGCTGACTGGTATTTCGTGCAGACGTACAATCTTCTTTATATACATGTCCGCCAAGACTTCTATAGATTATCCGACTCTGAAAGGTAAGAAATGAGCAGCCTTGGTGATTCGGTCTACGATCACCCATACGGCATTACGACCACTGGGACTTCTTGGGAAGCCCGTAACGAAGTCCATAGTAATGTGTTCCCATTTCAACTCAGGTATTGGGAGGGGTTGAAGTAGACCTGCTGACCTCTGATGTTCAGCCTTGACTTGTTGACACACCAGGCATTTTGCCATAAAGCGTGCTATCTCTCTCTTTATTCCATGCCACCAATAGTATTGTCGCAGATCTCTATATATCTTCGTGCCTCCTGGATGGATAGAGTAGGTTGAGCTGTGAGCTTCTGACATCAACTCTTCACGAAGTTCTCCATTTGGAACATAAAGACGTTCTCCACATCTTAAAGTCCCATCTTCGTGTATGTGACATCCTGTCTGGATTCCAGCCTCTGTTCTTTGTCGAAGTCTCTGAAATCTTGCATCTGTTGGCAGTGCGGCCTTGATTCTTTCGACCAATGTTGATTGCAACTGGTAGTTTGATAATTGGCCGTCAATTCCTGGCATAATGACCTTTATACCCAACTTTTCTAGATCTCTCAATAGATCTGGTTGGGTGATCATAAAGAATGTCGTGGATCTTCTGCTTAGAGCATCAGCTACTACATTTGCCTTCCCGGGATGGTACTGCAGATCGATCTCGAAATCTGTCATCACTTCGAGCCAGCGTCTTTGTCTCAGGTTCAAGTCCTTCTGGGTGTAGACGTACTTCAGGCTCTTGTGATCAGTGAATATCTCCACTCGTTTGCCGTATAGATAATATCTCCATAGCTTCAGGGCAAAGATGACTGCGGCAAGCTCTAGGTCATGTGTGGGATAATTCTTCTCATGAGTCCTCAGTTGTCTTGAGGCATAGGATACAACCTTCCTATGTTGCATTAAGACACAACCTAATCCTTTTTCGGATGCATCGCTATATATTATGAATCCTCCGGATCCAGATGGTATAGTCAAGATGGGGGCAGTAGTCAGACGCTTTTTCAATTCCTTGAAAGCTATCTGGCATTCCTCAGACCATATGAACTCCTGCTCCTTGCGGATCAACCGGGTTATCGGCTCTGCGATCCTTGCAAAGTTCTCTACGAACCTCCGGTAATATCCGGCAAGTCCTAGAAAACTTCTCACCTCTGAGACGTTGGTCGGGGTTGGCCATGTCTCCACAGATGAGATCTTTGCTGGGTCCACCGAGATGCCTTCTCCTGTGATCACATGTCCAAGAAAAGCGACACGATCAAGGAAGAACTCGCACTTGCTCAGCTTAGCATAAAGGCTTTCACGTCTCAGCATCTCTAACACCAGTCTTAAGTGCTCTTCGTGCTCCTCGTGGCTCTTTGAGTACACCAAGATGTCGTCGATGAAGACTACCACGAACTGGTCCAGATATTGGTGGAAGACTCTGTTCATCAGGTTCATAAATACGGCAGGTGCATTAGTCAGTCCAAAAGGCATCACCAGGAACTCGTAATGACCATAACGAGTCATGAATGCTGTCTTTGGAATGTCTTCTCTCCGTACCTTTACCTGATGATAGCCTGATCTCAAATCTATCTTTGAGAACACCACTGCTCCTGTCAGTTGATCGAACAGGTCGTCAATCCGTGGCAAGGGGTACTTGTTTTTTATTGTCAAAGCATTAAGGGCTCTGTAATCAATACACATACGATATGTTCCGTCCTTCTTTGGTACAAACAACATTGGTGCTCCCCAGGGTGATGCACTAGGACGAACAAAACCCTTGATCTGTAATTCTTTTAGTTGTAGCTTCAGCTCGTCAAGCTCCTTCTTCGCCAATCGGTACACATTTGAGGATACAGGTGCTGCTCCGGGTATCAACTCAATAGTGAACTCCACTTCTCTGTCAGGCGGTAGGCCTGGCAATTCCTCCAGAAATACGTCTTCGAACTCTGCAACAATTGATGGGGGTGATGTCTCCATCGCCATGTAAGCTCTGGGAGTCTGGCCTACTCCTTGCTCGATGGTACCTCGTACGTATTCGAATTTCGGGTGACCTGGGGGTCGAAATATGACGCTTCCCTTCCTGCAGTCTAGTATGGCATTGTACTGGATTAACCCATGCCTAAGACAACATCGAAGTTTGGCATCGGGAGTACCAAAAATCGCGTTCTCAGCTCTCTACTACAAATGACTACCGAGCATGTTTTAATAATGCTGGTAACCGGCACGATGCCTCCTCCGGTAAGAATTTTCCAGCACTTAGGTAGTAGGGAAGTGGCTAGTTTGTGCATGGCTACGAAACTACTAGATATGAAAGATAGTGTAGCACCAGAATCAAATAATGCGGTTGCAGTTAATGATGCAACAAAAATGGTACCTGTGATGGTTTCTCCTTCTGGCTCCTCTGCAACTGCAGCTAATGCAAAGGCCTGCCCATGCCTTTGCCCTCCAGACTGCTGTCTGGCTTTGTTGAACTGGGCCTCCTGAGTAGCCAGGGGTGCTCCCCTCTGATATCCTCCAGAAGTTGAGGGATGCTGACCTCCAGTTGAGGGTAGCATTCTCTGGGCTGGTGCTCCTGATTTCTGCCCATTCTGAGGTGCTGCATCTCTGCGTTGTGGGCAGTCTCTTGTCATATGTTGGCTAGCTCCACAAATCATGCATAGCCCATTCTTCTTTCTGTAATCTCTGACATAATGCCCCTTCTTGCCACAAAAGTGACAAGTCGGGAGCTCTTTGTTCTGATAGGGCCTCGTCTTTTGCTGTTTCTGGTTTTGTGGTTGACGGATTGGTCCTCCTGCTCCGGGCTGGTTCCTGGCCGGTATAGTTGGATTAGAGCATCTTGCTCCTTGGCCAATAGCTTCTTGTACTCTTGCCTCTGAAAGAACCTCCTCGTAAGAGATCCTTGACTGCGTCATAGTATACCTTTGGAGCTCGGAAGTAAGGCCATGGTGGAATCTCCTGGCCTTTTCCAGCTCGTTTGGTATCAGGATAGCACTGAATCGACTAAATCGACTGAACTCTGCATCGTAGGCGTCGATGGTCATGTTCCCTTGTTCCAGGTGCAGAAACTGGGAATACAAGGCATTTCTGACCGTGGCTGGGAAGTACTTTGCATTGAAGTACTCCAGGAATTGTTCCCAAGTCTGGGTCATGCCGATGCTGCGCTCGATGGAATCCCACCAGTGATGGGCGTTGCCTAAGAGTTGGGCCCTTACGACGGTCATCCATAAGTCGGGTTGAAGCTGTGAACCTTCTAGCAGCATTTCCGTATTGGAGATCCAGTCTGAGATCTCTTTCGGAGTTTCGCTGCCCTTAAAGGTTCTCGGGCCCATCTGGCGGAAGCCTCGGACAGTGCCCACTGGTTGGACAGGTGCTGGTGCCGGGGCAGTTGTCCTCTCCAGAGCCATCATCAAGCTCTGCCTCAGGGTTTCCGTCTGTTGCCACTGTGCCTGCAACATGGCTTGGAGGAACTGAAATATTTGAGATTGTCCCTCAAGTTGTGGCATCAGGGCAGGAAGGTTTGGAGGGGGAGGCAAAGGTGTCTCCGCCTACGGTGTCGGTGCCTGGGGGGTTTGCCCTCCTTGCTGGGCTGGTGTTGCTGTCTGGGCAGGGTTCTGGTGAATGTACGGGGTCGTCGGGTAGACCAGCATCCTTCTCGGGGATTGGTCTCTCGGGGTGGTCGGGGTTCCTTGGACATCAGGCGAGGGGTCTGTTGCGTGGTCAACCCCATCAGTCGATTGTTCAATGGGTATGTCCATATTTCTGAAGAAGATAGAATAATTAGAAAAGCACGAAGGAAATAATAAATAATAATCAAGCAGGATGCAAAATTTTTAAAGATAAGTCAGTGTGGATGAGACCTAGTATTTCTATCCTATAGCAGGCTTGTTGGGCATGTCATCATACCACTAGCAATAAACTAGACCTGCATGGGCCACCACTAAAACCATGTCACGTCCCAGTCCCAAAATGTAAGGAACGAGGACACGTGGCATTGGCCAGCTGACACGTCACTAAGGGATTACCCAATTTAATGGGCCCAAAGGAACGTGCTACGCTGTCCTAAAATACTACAAGTTTAATACAGGTAAAGTCTAATCTCATCCACAAAAATATCAGGAAATAAATATGGGAATAAGTGCTGAATATATATAATGCTAAGTCTAAAATGTCATAATACAAATCGGATAAAGTTAGGTGGGAACAAACCACTACAAAAGATAATAAAAGTGCTAAAAATAAGATAGACTAGAGTATCGTCTATCTAGGTAAGCAGCTCCAGCTCTAGGTGATCAAGCTACTAAGGATCAGGCAGATTCTGATGGCGGCTCCTCTAACTCCTCCTCGGTGGCGTATCTGTCTCCTGTCCAGGTCCATACACCGTGGGATAGAAGGCCTCATCTAAATCTGGAAGGGAACCAGGTCCTCAGTGGGACATAACAAGATACATAAAAATATGCCATGAATGTAAATACTGAATAAATAAATACAGGGTGTGCTAGCCATCTAAGTGAATGCAATGTGAAGACCTTGTAGTACGTATGGGAAAGTGTAGGCTAGACATATGCTGACTTAATTCACCAATCGTGGTGACTGGCTAGTATATGTGTCATATGCCCCCAGACACATGGGTAACTCTGCAATCGTCCATCTCCGAGGAGCATGGTACGAAGGTATAACACTCAAGGAGGGGGGGTGTCCCATACGTCTACTAGTTATCTTTCCTGCCCAATGTAACTAATGCCAAGTCATAGCTTTCTTGAGTTTTGCTGAGTTCGTGCTAAGCCGTGATGCATGTCACACGCACCGGTAGCTAATCAAGTACGTAAACTCGCATCCCAATATGTATTGCAACCGTGTTGCGTGTACCCGTGTCAGGGTTTAGGAGGATATTAGGATACCCTCACAGCTGTTGGAAAGTCTACTAGAGTCTAAGTTAGCTATACTACTTGTCAACGTACTTGTTGACGGTATCCGAGGCAATCTCAGATAAAACAGTTATATGTAAGTCTACTGAAAAGAACATATAACAGTTAAATAAATTATATAGTAAAACTTGGCAAGGTATACTTGCCTACTTCTCTGTGCTGGGCGTGCCAAAGACCTGTACTTGCAGTCAAGTCTGAGGGGCCCTATTGTCGCGCCCCGATCCCGTAGGGGCCGATCCCGTAGGGCCGATCATCCTCGCTTGGTCCCTATGG
The DNA here is from genome assembly GCA_036927795.1 of Iris macrosiphon. Taxonomy (NCBI): domain Eukaryota; kingdom Viridiplantae; phylum Streptophyta; class Magnoliopsida; order Asparagales; family Iridaceae; genus Iris; species Iris macrosiphon. The sequence continues at coordinate 59,496 of JAYESA010000250.1, forward strand.
AACCATTCGTCCTCGCTTGGTCCCTACGGAACCGTTCATCCTCGCTTGGGCGCGATGCCGTGCAAGCCTAAGTTGCGCTTGCACCAGGCAACGTACCTGCACAAGACAAGTTAGACAAAATATACATATATAGGTACAGAGTAAAACGCAGAGAACCAAGGTTGAACACATTTGATAAGCACACAAAATACTTCCATTTTATTGAATACTGAAGATTTGGATTACAAAATGCTTGCTTGGCTGAGTTACAAAATATGCCTTAGAAGGCTTACAACTCTTTTTATATTCCCAAAACTAGCCACAACGACCATTACATTATGCCCTTGTAGTAGGACCAAAATAACCAAAACATCTAGCAGAAGGAGAGTAGCCCACTAGAGAGGTAAGCAGCGAAGGAAGCAGCACGAACACAGTCCTAAGGAAGGGTGCGCACACGCTGATTCAGGTTCAGGATGCTTGCCAGACTCTCGCTCCCAGCACCTGGATATTTGCCCACAAACGTGGGTCAGTACTACCACATGTACTGGTGAGCGATCGTGGCCAAACTCACCTTAGAAATCCACACTAAGTAAGCATATGAAGCTAGCATTATTAAGTGGTCTTTCTCGTTGTCTAGTTTCTTTTTTTTAGCAATTTATACAAGAAAACATAGACGATGTATAGCATATGCATATGATATTCCTTACCACGAACGAGCGGTTATCCCTGCAGTAGACACACAAGTTAGCCACAATTTGCATATGAATAACTTATGAATCAATATAGGCATCAAGTGTTAGGTATGCAAGAAGGTAAACCTAGCATGCTTCCTAACTATGTGATGGTCCATGGGTAGCCCATGATTAGCAGCGGGCGCCCAAGGTTCAGCTCTTCACTGGCACGCGCGGGTGTCGGCAGCTGTGACCCAAGGTTCAGCTCTTCGCCAACACACCCGAGTGCAAGCAGCTGTGACAACATGGGTTCCGCACAACACTAATGGACATATCGCCCCACTAGACCCCCTTACGAGCCGTATACCTCAGGGCGATCCGAAAATCTCTTCCGGACCGAACGATTCCCAGTGCCCCAGGAACCGTTCGAGAGACGAGACCTTGTGCACAAGTTGTCCGAGACCAATGCATGATATGAAATATCTAACAGATATAACACTACGATGCACAGTTCAAAGGAACGAATACACAATTTCCATCTCTTATTCTTTTCCCACATAACACATTTGAAACAAAAGGACTTGCCATAGATCGGGTCGTATAGCATAGGGACTATGAACATGCAACATAATTGATAGCAAAGGCATAATTCTAATTCTTTAAGCATGCAGTTCATTTCTTTAGCTTATCTTTTTAGTGAGGCAACATTTGTGAACTAGAGATTCTTTTTATTAGGCATGTGAATTGAAAGATTCATCGAAGGGCCTTAGCCACTCACCGAATCAATCGAGCGAGAGGATGGGGAAGCCTAGGCGACGTTCACTCTTTGGTTATGCGTCCTGAAAATGCAACAATACTTGGTTAGCATACTTCAATCTCTTTCCCTTACGATTCGAAAAGAACGCGCAAGCGAGAAAGCAAAATCATGAAAACTAAGTCATCGAAAGCAACTCAAAACACCAAGCAACACAAAACCAAGAAGCAAAGCAACCAACAAAACTCTTGGACTTATTTCAATAGAAGTCGTTCGATTAATTCGAAGGGTTCATTGCACTTCGTCCGTGTTGATTTGGCGGTAAGGTTTCCCCGAGACTCGATTCTCAACCGAGTTGAAGCAGCGTAGTGTTCCATAAGTAACCGTTCGGAGCGGGACATTACATACTACCCTACTTAGAAGAAGTTTTGTCCTCGAAACTTAAGAGATCAAAGAGGCGATATACTATGCATCAAGAATTCAAAGGAATAAGACTCACCAGCATCGTGCCCACTCTCATCACGCTCAATATTCAACTGATACACTCTAGGCCTTCTTATCTGATCAGTTGGGTCAAGAGCAGGACCCGGAGGGGTATGAGTCTCAGTGCCATCTGCTGTCAACGCCTTAAGGGTTGGGCAATCACGGATCATATGATCTAACTTTCCACACTTAAAGCATCCCTTAGTAATATGGCGACACGTCTCCTTGGTGTGACCCTGACGGCCACAGAAACTGCACACCTTCTCGCGGTTCTCACCCGCATTGGTCTGTTTCTCGGGATCAGCTTTCTTCTCGCCATTATGATATCGCTTAGCAGGAGGGTTTCGAGGAGCGGGTGCCTTCTCCACAGCACCTTGCGGCGTAAACTGCTCGTTCTGCACCGTTGCCTCAAAGGCTTGTATATAGGTTTTGCACTCCCGGTTCATAACATCTTTTCTTAGATTATCGTTTAAGCCTTTTATGAACCGATGTGTGCGGGCTCCCTCGTCGGGAATCATCGAGCTAGCGAACTTAGCAAGTTTGGAGAATTCCGACTCATAATCTTCGACGGACATGCTCCCTTGCTTAAGTTCGGTAAACTCGTCTTCTTTTCTCTGCCTGACAGCCGGTGGAAGATAGTGAGCAAGGAATGCTTCCTTGAACATTCCCCAAGTGATCCTGCCATCCTGATGCTTGGTGGCGAGGTCTGTTTTCTTGACTTCCCACCAGTCGTGTGCGCGTAACCGCAGTTGCATATCTGCACACGCCACCCTCTTGTTCGTCGGTATTGAAGCAAAGCTAAACAAGCTCTCCATCTTCGCGATCCAGTCCATCACCTTATCCGGCGTGGTCCTGCCTTCAAACTCCGGAGGGTTCAACTTCAGGAACTCCGCGCTTTAAAGGTAGACTTTCCGGCCGCGCGAGGAGGCTCATTTGTTTCTGCTAATCCCGCGCCTTGAGGCATGGTCGGGGCAGTCACAGGTGTTGCGGCGGTGCCCGATGCACCACTGTGCGCTGCTAGTGTTGTTACAATTTGAGTCAGGGAGTCAAGCTGCTTTTGTTGTGCCGCGGCTCTAGCATCCGCTCGTTGCTGCTGAGCCTCGAATCGTTCTTGTTGTGCAGCATGACGATCATTTTGATTCTGTAACATTGCAATCAGTCTATCTAATTGATCATCGCTCACGCTAGCTGCGCGCGATGTCTCAGGGTTACTAGCACCTGTTTTTGTCATATTTGCTGCAAAAGAGAGTAGCTTGCATTAGTCTTCATAACGTATTATGGACTTATTGCATGGGACGTTGGGTTTTTCACACTCTTAGGGACCTTCCATACTCTCGATTTACTTCTTATAGATTTGAAATCTATTTTCAAAATTTGGGACTTTTGAAATCGCTTGAAAACTTATATCATTTTCGAAGACGATATTTGAAGAGGCCAAGGACGTAAAGCCATGCTCTGATACCACCTGTCGCGCCCCGATCCCGTAGGGGCCGATCCCGTAGGGCCGATCGTCCTCGCTTGGTCCCTACGGAACCATTCGTCCTCGCTTGGTCCCTACGGAACCGTTCGTCCTCGCTTGGACGTGATGCCGTGCAAGCCTAAGTTGCGCTTGCACCAGGCAACGTACCTGCACAAGACAAGTTAGATAAAATATACATATATAGGCACAGAGTAAAACGCAGAGAACCAAGGTTGAACACATTTGATAAGCACACAAAATACTTCCATTTTATTGAATACTGAAGATTTGGATTACAAAATGCTTGCTTGGCTGAGTTACAAAATATGCCTTAGAAGGCTTACAACTCTTTTTACATTCCCAAAACTAGCCACAACGCCCATTACATTATGCCCTTGTAGTAGGACCAAAATAACCAAAATATCTAGCAGAAGGAGAGTAGCCCACTGGAGAGGTAAGCAGCGAAGGAAGCAGCACGAACACAGTCCTAAGGAAGGGTGCGCACACGCTGATTCAGGTTCAGGATGCTTGCCAGACTCTCGCTCCCAGCACCTGGATATTTGCCCACAAACATGGGTCAGTACTACCACATGTACTGGTGAGCGACCGTGGCCAAACTCACCTTAGAAATCCACACTAAGTAAGCATATGAAGCTAGCATTATTAAGTGGTCTTTCTCGTTGTCTAGTTTCTTTTTTTTAGCAATTTATACAAGAAAACATAGACGATGTATAGCATAAGCATATGATATTCCTTACCCACGAACGAGCGATTATCCCTGCAGCAGACACATAAGTTAGCCACAATTTGCATATGAATAACTTATGAATCAATATAGGCATCAAGTGTTAGGTATGCAAGAAGGTAAACCTAGCATGCTTCCTAACTATGTGATGGTCCATGGGTAGCCCATGATTAGCAGCGGGCGCCCAAGGTTCAGCTCTTCACTGGCACGCGCGGGTGTCGGCAGCTGTGATCCAAGGTTCAGCTCTTCGCCAACACACCCGAGTGCAAGCAGCTGTGACAACATGGGTTCCGTACAACACTAATGGACATATCGCCCCACTAGACCCCCTTACGAGCCGTATACCTCAGGGCGATCCGAAAATCTCTTCCGGACCGAACGATTCCCAGTGCCCCAGGAACCGTTCGAGAGACGAGACCTTGTGCACAAGTTGTCCGAGACCAATGCATGATATGAAACATCTAACAGATATAACACTACGATGCACAGTTCAAAGGAACGAATACACAATTTCCATCTCTTATTCTTTTCCCACATAACACATTCGAAACAAAGGGACTTGCCACTAATCGAGTCGTATAGCATAGGGACTATGAACATGCAACATAATTGATAGCAAAGGCATAATTCTAATTCTTTAAGCATGCAGTTCATTTCTTTAGCTTATCTTTTTAGTGAGGCAACATTTGTGAACAAGAGATTCTTTTCATTAGGCATGTGAATTGAAAGATTCATCGAAGGGCCTTAGCCACTCACCGAATCAATCGAGCGAGAGGATGGGGAAGCCTAGGCGACGTTCACTCTTTGGTTATGCGTCCTGAAAATGCAACAATACTTGGTTAGCATACTTCAATCTCTTTCCCTTACGATTCGAAAAGAACGCGCAAGCGAGAAAGCGAAATCATGAAAACCAAGTCATCGAAAGCAACTCAAAACACCAAGCAACACAAAACCAAGAAGCAAAGCAACCAACAAAACTCTTGGACTTATTTCAATAGAAGCCGTTCGATTAATTCGAAGGGTTCATTGCACTTCGTCCGTGTTGATTTGGCGGTAAGGTTTCCCCGAGACTCGATTCTCAACCGAGTTGAAGCAGCGTAGTGTTCCATAAGTAACCGTTCGGAGCGGGACATTACACCTGTGACCTGGGGTCACTGACTGTGTTGCAGGTGTACTCTGTTCAGGACATACAGGGATCGTGAATATACATTTAAATAACGCGTATCTTAAAACATTATAACTATATATATAATAATACATAATTAATATATATAGTATATATTAAGAGCATATATAAAATATAAATATTGTATTTATATACTTTAATATAAATATATACATATATATAAGTATATATAAATTGCAGGGAAAATATAATAAAGTATATAAGATATTATATATATATATATATATATAATATATATAAATAATAAGAAAATAAAGGCATATATATATAAATGTACATATATACATATATAGCTTATATATATATATATATATATATATATATATATATATATATATATATATATATATATATATATATATATATATATATATATATATATATATATATATATATATATATATATATATATATATATATATATATATATATATACATATCATATTACATATATAATATAATTATATATATATTTAATAGTATGTATAACATAGTATATATTTAAATATATATATATGTTAGCATAATACATAACATAAATATATATATATATATATATATATATATATATATATATATATATAAATAATATATTTATATAATAATAATATGGGTACATATATATATATATATATATATATATATATATATATATATAATATTAGTATATATATATATATATATATATGTATAATATTTAGTATATAATATATAATATTTATTATTAGATATAATAATACAATAATATATATATATATATATATATATATATATATATATATATATATATATATATATATATATATATATATATATATATATATATATATATATATATATATATATATATATATATATATAAAAGAAAAGAAAAAAAAGAAATACATATATGTATATATTATACAGATAATTATTATATATATGTACTGTATATATATATATATATATTAATAATTACAATATATATATAAGTATGTATAATAATATAGATATATATATATATATATATATATATATATATATTAATATATATATATATAATTATTCAAATATATATAGTTATATATATACATATATACATATATATATAAAATAAAAAAATAAAAACAGAAATACATAGGTATATATATATAGTATATTTACTATATATACTGTATTTATAATATTAATATATAATTAAATACATATAATAATACATATATTAATATATATAAATATATATATATATATGTACATATATATAGACATATATACATACATATATTAAATACTATGTATATACGTATTTAAAGGGTGGGGTGGTATACCTGTCAGACAGGGGGGACCCACGGCTCGTCGCCGGCGGGAGGACGGCGGTGGAGCGGCCTGTGGCTGGCCGGGACGGCGGTTGCAACAGCAGCTGCAGTTAACAGCAACAGCAGTAGCAGCGGCTGCAGCGGCGCAGGCGGTGGCGGAGGCGGCGGTGCAGGGTAGGGGAACGGCGGAGGGGGTCGGGGCGGAGAGTTTGGGGGTGGTGGCGGTGGTCAGTGGTGGTGGTGGTGGCGGTTTGAGGGGGTCGGGGGTGCTCCGCTGACAGTCAGGGAGAAGGGGGTCGGGGCTCTGTGGTGGAGCTGGAGGTGGCGGTGGTGGTCGTGGGGTGGTGGTGGCGGGTTGGTTCGGCGGAGGAGAGGGTGGCGAAGCGGTTGGGGATGGTGGCGGTGGTCCATGGTGGCGGATGGTGGTGGTTGGAGGCGGCCGGGTGGTGGAGGTGCTGTAGTGCAGTAAGGAGGGTGGGGCACTGCGAGGGCTGCCGGCGGCAATTGCGGCGGCCAGGGCGTTGCTCCGGCGGCCGGGGAGTAGGGCAGGGGGTGGCGAAGGGGTAGGCGAAGGTTCGGCGGAGGTGGTGGCCGGAGATGGGTGGTGTGGGTGTTCGGGAAGGGGAGGGGGTCGGGTTTTATAGGGTTTGGGTTTGATGGCATTTTTGTAAATAGGGTTAGGATTTTTAGGTAATTTTCTATTTAAATATCTAGATATTTTAGGATATTTAATGTAGATATTTTATGGTGGGACCCATTGCCAAATGGACGGTGTAGGTTCACCGGCCAATAGGAGGTTGACACCTCACACTGAAAATTTGCAGAAAAACCCCTGTAATTTCTTAAATTGCACAAAGGTCCTATTAATTAGGAAATTGCATAATTACGCAATTTGTCTGGGAAAAACACCATATTCCTAAAAATGCTAAAATGCACAGAACTGAGGGGGAAAGTTGTGGGAGGGCCCTGAGGGGGTGGGGGTGAGCCTGGGCAGGGCTGGGCCTAGTTTTGGGGTGATGCGGGTCACCGTATTAATTAATTAATAATTAATACGCACGGTGTTTAATAATTATTTAGAGGCAGGTAGGGCCATAATTTCAGTGCGGTGTAAAAATACTAAATATAGTATACTCAGTGTAGAATATTAACGTATTTTTGTTTGGGCAAAACAGGTACAGGTTGGGCCTCAAATCTCTATTGGAACATAGATGGATACAGATCAGGAAATTAAATAATAAATAAATACTGACGTTTGTAACGATATTTGTGCGTCTCAAACGAGGCTCAAAATAGAGTATCTGGGAGTTGCACAAAATACAGAAAAATAGACTAGCATGTCTAGGAGAGGTATGTGAACTTTGTTTGGGGATAACAGTCAGTGTAATGCTCTAATTAATTGTGTGATGGACAGGTGCACAAATCAATAGGATATGTAAGCAAAATAAATTTAAAAAGTTGCAATAATTCTAATTTGCTAAAAATAATCCTAAATTAATATTAAATGCTGAAATTTGGTCGAGAGAGTTTACATATATGCTCGAAATTATAGTCCTCATCGGATTTCTCACTGGACTTCTCGGAAGCAATTATCGGAAGGTACAACTTCTTGACGAACAACAAAGCATTCATCTTACTTTGCGTGATAATTGACAACATTTAGATTTACCATGCACATTAGCTTTGCATCTATCTCTTCTACTTAGTTTGATAGTCAACACTTGACACCTGATAAACTTGCAACCTGGATCTGATACCACTCTGTTGGGACCAAAATTTTCTCCCAAACCGAGAGACTCGATAAAAAAAGCACAAACCAATTACACCATATCACAATGCAAACATCTAGAATTTATGTAGAAATTTTTTACCAAAAAAAAATTACGGAACAATCGAAGTCCAACCTAGAAAATCCTCTACTAATAAAGTAAAAAAATACACCATACTCCTTTACAGACTTCTCAATCGGTCCACATTGAATAACCGCAATATCTCACGTATGAAAATAGATTATAATTAGTATAAAGAGATTACTGAAAACTAGATGGAAGAACCAATGGAAAACTTCCTGAAATGATCTCTCTCCGAATTAACCCCCGAAACTTTGAATATCTCTAGAAAGTTGCAAACTTTGAGAAAGCTCTCACTTTTTAATCAACTCTGATAATGATGTCCCCAACATATCTGAACCGTTGATCACGATCCAAAAATTTAAATAAAATATCTAAATTCGACTTTCAATTCTGATACTGGTATATTAAAGATATACCGGTAGCGATATAACGACGGTATACCGAAAAATAGCCAAATTTTGTTAGAACCATTCTGGAATAAAATCATGTCAGAATGGTATATCAAGGTACACCGACAGAGGTATACCGCACCCTTATAATAGTTTCGCAACTTCTCTGATACGCGCTCAAATCGAGTCACTTTCGTCCCCTTCAACTTTTCGAGCTTCTTCGATACACGGGTGAAGCTTGTCACTACGAAGTGTTCTCCATATAGATTGGGAACCACCCAACACCAACAATATTCCATTCTTCAGCTAGTATGAATATTGCATGTAGCGGCATTCTGTTTACTTATTAGATTGTTTATATTTACCAAAGTGTTCTATGCTCCTTACTATTCTGCTTGAAAGTGTTAATTTATGCATTGTATATCTGACAATTGTCTTTTGCTACTTATATTGACTAGTAATGTACACGTACATTGTATTCACTTTTAAAAAAAAAAATTTATTATAAATATTGTCGTCCATAGGAATTAAACTCAGATAACTAAGAAAAATATCTCTCACCTTATCCACTTGATTTAGAATTGTTTAGTTATAAGTGTGGTGTCCCGTTTTCCCTATTCGGGGAGCACGGCTAAGAAATACAAGTCGGTATCGTTCGATTAGGATAGATTGAATCAAGAACTCATCCTCGTTATGGATTTTCTTCTTCGGAATCGATTCCCATATTCAGTGGACCGTGCCCCGAGGATCGACTTAGCGGCAGAGTCAAGAGGGACATCTTCGCTGCAAATTTTCTTACCTAGTTTTCAGTGTCACTTTGTTGCTTTCGTGCCTTGGGCTAGTTTTCTTACCTAGTTTTCTTACACTAGCATGTTCCAATCCTATTCGCACAAGCAAAATGAATGAAACCTATCGAATCGCGTCACTATCCAAGTGTCGATATCACCAATGCGCACACTCTTGTCCGAGGCAAGGTGACGCTCGCCGCCTACACAAACTCTTGTTGATCAAACCAAATTCTATCTATATGAAGGTCACTGGCAAACCATAAAGGACATATGTAACAAATGCGGGTATCCTTCCGGTATATTTGGTTGCAACACCTCAACTGTAGTTTCCGTAAATTCCTCATACCGAAGCACAAGTTCAAGTAAGCGATGTGCCATCCATCCGAAGGTTGCAACATCTCAGTTGTATATCTCGCTCTACCATACTTTAAAAGCATTTCCAATGATTCCCTCCAAGTCGAATGGTCCTGGTGCCCCTGTGCCTATCCGGTTTGAGGAATCCAAACCATGCGCATAGGTTGTCCGTGACCATACAACAAAAAAATATAGGTACGACGAAGAATTGTGCCTTCTCACCCCACCAAATGATACTCGACCCGTTCTATCAAATTATAGCCCAAGGCATCATTCTCAATCTATCTCCACTAGGTACCATGCCGCTTCTCGACACAGTGCTCCGATTGGTGCAACACCCCTCGCTCTGAATGCTTCGTGGCACAATGCCCCAATAGTGGCACAATGCCCTCTCCGATGCAGTTGCCTAGTTTCGAACCACAACTGCACACTTTGTTTGAAAAACCATTCCAATTTGATACTCGTGCACAATGCACGCTCGTTCAAAAAAGTATTCTCACTGGTCCCAATCGTAAAGTTTAACTCAACGTTATAAATTATATTCATCCAAACGGTGCACACTCTATGTATGCCACAATACAGTATTTCCAATATTCTAGTCCAAGTGTCCAAGACATTACGTGTGTTCCAATTGTTAGGCATGAAGGAGTAGAGAAGAAGGGACATAGCCCACTCACTAAGTAGAATCCGCTTAGCACTCTGCTTACCGATATGACCAATTTCTTGAATCTGTAGTGCGATGTGAAGCATGATCTACTTCATTGGTATGACCGTACGAGCAGGTCGTGCTCTCCAAATCAACTGATACTATCGGACTAAGAAAGACTGCATTATCGCTCCAATCTGCTATCTCTGTACTTGCTCCGAACGAATACAATGCCAGAATAAGTCAAATTAGCGACATCTGTAAACATCGCTAAATGGCATTAAAATATTGCTAATAAAATTTAGCGACGTTTTATTGAAGTTGCATTTAAGCTAGTCGTTGACAAAAATAAATGTCGCTATAATGACATTTACTAGCGACGTATCTGCGTCACTAATATTTTTTTATTTAGCGACGCAACGTAGCTAAATTAACAAAGTGTCGCATGTTGCTAAATATCGCTAATATTTTTCTATTTAGCGATATTTTGTAACACATTTAGCGACGTTCTGCTGACTTAGTAAATACTGCCATATTAGCAATTTAGCGATGGTTAGCGACAAAAATAGCGACGTCCTGATACAGTTAGCGACGTATTCAGCGATGTATCTGAACGCCGCTAAACATCGCTAAATTGCAAAAAAAAATGAAATAAATGTATGATTGTAGTTTGTCGTATAACCCTACAATATCATAGTTCATAAAAATAGACAGACCCGGAGCAACCCTCCGTTGAATTTTTTGGGTTTACCGACCCCTTCGGTGGAACACTCAACATCAGTAAATTTTCATGCATTCAATATAAATAATAAAGTAAAATTAAAAGAAATAGACACATTCTCAATAAATAAAGTATGAAAATAAATATCCAGCAAATTCACATGCATCATATAAACAGTCTAAAAAAGTATCCAGTAAGAATCACAACTGGTACTAGATGTGAACAAATAAAGTCTGAAATACTATCTCAATACATAAATGACCCACTATCTCAATACATAAATGACCCAAGATCATGGGCCAAAAGTCTGAAAACAAATAAACTATCCTAACTAAGACTACTGTTGATCCGGAGGAGGAGGAGCATCACGATGAGCGTAGAAGATGAGCATGTCCAAAGAACAAATAATGCTGATCAGGAAGAGCACTGCCGCGAATCTGGGATATCAGCGAGGCCTACTGCTCTAGTGAAATCATCATGGCACCCGATGGAGGAGTTTGTGCAGTCGATGTAGATGTCAATATCGGCGGACCAGAAGGACGTATCTGCTCCAATACTGTCAGTCGAGCGTTGCAAGCTGTCACGCCCCAGTCCCAAAATACGTAGGACCAGGAATACGTGACACGCCAGCTACGCATTCGACCAGACTCGGGTCTGACTCGAATACGTATAAGCTGTAATATAAAAGGCACTACCTAGATATTCCATAAATATAAACCTCTATGTCTCAATCCACAATGTACAACAGTATACAAAAAAGAGCTATATGTGCTAGAGTCGGCCGCCCCATAACACATTAACTCGAATAGACTCGAGAAGAAGTATGAGTCTATAAAACTAGGCTATAACAGCAGATGAATAATCAATGTACAATAACCATAATGCCGGTAGATAAAATGTGAGTACCTGGTACCATGCTCGCCAAACATGCGCCTCCAGCAGCAACTCCAAATGCTCCATAATCATCTATGCTGCAAAACTGGCAGGGAACCAGGTCCTCAGAGGGACGTAACAAGGTACAGAAATATAGCATGCTAAGTAAACAGAAAGTACAAGTGCACGACAGGGTACTCTATCATAACCAACTAGTGTGACACAGTTTAAAGACAATATTCGACGCGTGGGCTGTCCAAAATAAAACTGCAGCTCCGAACACAGAGACACACGGATCGTACCGTAGCTCCGAGCACAGAGATACACGGGTGAAGCAGTTACACTAGATACAGGTATCACTAGAAAATACTACATATATATAAGCGCGTGCAGAGTAGCCCAAACGTCTAGTAACTGTCTTTCCCTTCCCAAGCGGTCAACGATTGTGCGTTGAACCTGAACCTCTAACTACAGTCTCGACACAAGGAAATAACTCAACAGACGCGACCCTAAGGTCGTCCCAGTCTCTGGTCATGATGTCAGTATCAGGATACAGGAATCTGGCATGATCACAGTGTATGAGTGTGTCCTGGGGTGTCGATAAACTCAGGTATGCATATCGAGATACTATGAATCATCCGACAATCTTCCTAGGATGCTACGACGTACGTCTTCACCCGGTTGTGAATCGGACGCGAAGTACCGAACGTCAACATAACTACGTGCACAATGTACATAACGAAACAATAAATATCTGTTAACTGAAATACAGGGTGGCAAGGTACACTTGCCTGCGTGCGGCTGCTGATGACGGGGATCGGGTACTGCGTCCAAGTCCTCAGGTCCCGCAATACCTAGAGAAGGGATACAAACCAGAATCAATAATCTACTTAAGACAGACAGGTGTGCTACACACAGCTACATCTAGACTCAGTCTCAAGAATTATCTAATATATTTACCGTCCTCAATTCTTTGTCTCATGATCCGATATAATATCCATTCCGGAATAATTCACCTGCTCTCCATTTGCATGTATTTCATATCCTCAATCAATTTTCTATTTATCCGAAAATACTGGATTATTTATCTTCAACCATGTATTTTACTCATAACCTCAATTTGGATTTAAACCCTAACTTTACCATTGATCCTAAACTCATTGTCTCTCCTCAATTTAATTCTCCATAATTAAATTAATAATTTCTATCATGAACCATACATCCCGATTATTTATTCAAATGTCAAAAACTCATTTTACCTTGAATTTATAATTTAATTTTATTTGTTATATTTCATGTCGAAGACAATCTCTAATCCGCCATGCTCACTATAAATATTTAAACTATGTCAACCTCATTAAACCCATCCTCAAGTCATTTTAATTTTTATATGCATTCACCTAAAATCTTATTTAAAATAACCAAAGTATATCTTAACACATAGTGCAATATAAACCTACACTAACCATTTATATATATTCAAGAATCCTTCTTTCAAATTGTAATTAATCCACATGTAATTTATTTATCATTTTCTTCACCCATGCATATATCCATGACACTTATTCATGTTCAAAAAAAATACTAAACTAATCCACACAATATACACTCTAACAATATATGAACATCTCCTATAATTAACATCATTCCATTATATAAACTTCCTATTTAACACAATTAATATTCTGGAAATTTAATACAAAAGAGGTGGAGGAGTGAACCTCAATGAGGCTCGTCGGAGTTGATGGTGCTCGTGGTGGTCGTGGGGCTGGATGGTGGTGGTGGAGTGACTGGATGGGGGTGGTGAAGGGGCTGGTTGGTGGTGGTGAAGTTGGATGGTGGTGATGATGAAGAATGAAGTGGAGGTGGTGATGTGGAATGAAGTGGTGAGGGGAGGAGGCTGTGCACAGTGTCCACAGTGGGGGTGGGCTGTGCACGTGGCCATGGGGGTGGTGAAGGGGCTGAGGTGGTGGTGGAATGACTGGTATGGGTGTTGGTGAGGTGGTGAAGTGGGTGGTGAAGTAGGAGGGAAGAAGAAGAAGAAGAAGAAGAAGAAGAAGAAGAAGAAGAAAAGAGAAGGAAAAGGGAAGGGGAGTGGGGCTCAGCCGAATGGGAGAGGGAGGGAGGAGAGAGAGAGTGAGGGGAGGGGGTTTTCAATGCTCCTAGATATTAGGGCCGGCCTAGGGATATGTGTGTGAGGGGGGAATTATATAGGAGAGTGTGTAAGAATGAGTGGTGGAGAATGATTGGAATTAATTGAATGAGTGGTTGAGATTGCTCATGATGGATGAATGAATCCATGTGAAAAAGAGGGGGGTTGTGACCGGTCAAAAGAGGGGGGGGGCTTTCTTCATTGGTCCAAACCAATGGAAAAGTGACACATATTGCTACTTTTGCACATTAGCCCCTTAAGTTCGGGAACTTGTACAAACACATGAAATGACGCGAATATTGTGCCAAAAATTGCGTTTATTAAATTGTATGACGAGGGGGTAATGTGGGTGAGGAACGGGTTTAATTAAATGGGCATTGGGATTAATTTAGAATTTAAATGGGATTTACCAAGTCGGTAATCCCGAATTTAAATAGAAATAAGCGTCCCGCGAATTTAATTTAATTTGGGGTACTTGGGGTCAAAATTCGGAATTGGCGCAAAAGCCAAAAATGGTGGGGGCTTGGAGTCAGTCTTGGACCCTTTTGTTGGTCTGGCTCAACGGGTTAAGTTGGTACCCCAAAATCGAGGGTAACGACACAGGTGTCCGACACGGAATAAAATACGGATTACGATTTCGGAATATTGCGAAATTAATTTAGAAAAGCACACAAAAGTTGATTTTAACAGTCAAAAAAGTCCAGTGCCTAATTTGGCGAGTTGAGTCGAGTGTACAATATTTGTACAGAATTTATGGGCTGAAAATGGGCTCCGAATAACTAGACAAAGATAGGGTGTCTTAAAGTTTTAATTAATTGGATTTAAAATTCCAGGTAAATATCCCCTACTCTAAACCTCAATATATTCTATCAAAAAATTTCCAGATCCACTCTAACTATCTACAGAATAAATCGAGGGGGTTTACATTCTTTCCAACTTAGAAAAATTTCGTCCCCGAAATTAAAAGTAAAGCACGATAATATCTAACAGAATTTAAAATAACTAGTAATTAAATTGCCGTACGCAAATTCGTACCTTGTTCCTCAAATAACTACGGGAATCGCTGTCTAATAGAATCCTCGCGCTCCCAAGTAGACTCGCCTGGTGAATGGTGCTTCCATGCCACTCTGACCAGTCGAATCGTCTGTCCTCTCAAAGTCTTCTCGCTGCGATCGAGGCTCTCAACTGGCTGCTCTACGTAAGACAGACTAGGTCCGACTGTAATCTCCGAATGATCAAGCACGTGGCTAGGGTCTGCGACATATCTCCTCAGCTACGATACGTGAAATACGCCATGTACTCCCTCTAGTGATGGAGGTAATGCAAGACGGTAAGCCACTTCGCCAACTCGTTCCAAAATGTCAAAAGGTCCGATATACCTCGGACTCAGCTTGCCTATATCTCCGAATCTGATGGTACCGTGGGTGGACGATATCCTCAAAAATACGTGGTCTCCCACCTTGAACTCCAATGGTCTGCGGTGCGAATCTGCCCAGTGTTTCTGTCTGTCCTGTGCTGCGCGCAGGTGGCTCTGAATCTGCTTGACCTTCTCTACTGTCTGTGTCACCAGTTCTGGACCAAGTATCTGACGCTCTTCCACGTCACTCCAACAAACTGGCGACCTACATTTCCTGCCGTACAGTGCCTCATAGGGTGCCATCTGTATGCTGGCCTGGTAACTATTATTGTAGGAGAATTCTACCAAGTGTAGATGGTCCTCCCAAGATCCTCCAAAATCAGTCATGCACGCTCTCAACATATCCTCTAATATCTGTATCGTGCGCTCTGACTGTCCATCAGTCTGTGGATGATACGCAGTGCTGAACTTGAGACGAGTTCCTAAGCTCTCCTGCATACTTCGCCAAAAATATGACGTAAATCTGGAATCACGATCCGATACGATGCTGACAGGCACTCCATCTAATCGTACTATCTGCCTCATATACATGTCAGCTAGTATCTCTGTGGATTGCCCAACTCTGAAGGGCAAGAAATATGCAGACTTGGTGAGTCTGTCTACGACAACCCAAACTGCATCCTTCCCGCTAGGGCTTCGCGGAAATCCTGTGACGAAGTCCATGGTAATATGTTCCCACTTCCACTCGGGAATGGGGAGTGGCTGCAATAATCCTGCAGTCCTCTGATGTTCAGCCTTGACTTGCTGACAAACTAAATACTTTGCCACAAATCTTGCAATTTCCCTCTTCATCCCATGCCACCAGAAATGCTGTCTCAAGTCTCGGTACATCTTCGTACCCCCGGGATGAATGGAATAAATAGAGCTATGAGCCTCGGTCATCAACTCTTGGCGTAGCTCGCCACTCGGAACATATAGGCGATCTCCGCACCTCAATGTTCCGTCTTCATGAATCCTGAGTCCCGTCTGCATGCCGGCTTCTGTTCTCTCTCGCAGACGTCAGAATCTCGCATCTGTAGGCAATGCTGCCTTAATCCTCTCGATCAAAGTAAACTGAACCTCAAGGCTGGCCATCTGTCCATCCATGCCTGACAATACGATCTCTATCCCAAGCTCCTGGAGATCCTCTAGCAACCGTCGCTGCGTCATCAAAAAGTATGTCATGGGCTTCCTGCTTAAGGCATCTGCTACGACATTCGCCTTGCCAGGGTGGTACTGTAGCTCAATGTCATAATCTGTCATCAACTCTAGCCAGCGTCTCTGCCTCATATTGAGCTCCTTCTGCGTGTAGACGTACTTCAGGCTTTTATGATCTGTATAAATCTCAACACGCTCACCATAAAGGTAATATCTCCATAGCTTTAGTGCAAATATCACCGCAGCTAGCTCCAAGTCGTGCGTCGGATAGTTCTTCTCATGAACTCTCAGCTGTCTCGATGCGTAGGCTATCACCTTGTCGCGTTGCATCAGTACACATCCCAATCCGCTCCCTGACGCATCACTGTACACTATAAATCCTCCTGATCCGGAAGGTAGTGTTAAAATCGGTGCCGATGTCAGACGCTTCTTCAGCTCATCGAAAGCCGCCTGACACTCGTCGGTCCAGATAAACTCTTCGCCTTTATGCGTCAGTCGCGTCATAGGCGCAGCTATCCTCGAAAAGTTTTCCACGAACCTCCGGTAATATCCGGCAAGTCCGAGGAAACTCCTAACCTCCGTAACTGATGTAGGGGTAGGCCAGGTCTCTACTGCAGCTATCTTCTCCGGATCTACTGATAGTCCATCTCCGGTGATTATGTGTCCCAGAAATGGTACTATGTCCAAGCAAAACTCATATTTGCTGAGTTTGGCGTACAGCCTCTCATGTCTCAGCGTCTCCAACACAATCCTGAGACGTCTCTCGTGCTTCTCCTGGTTCTCGGAATATATCAAGACGTCGATGAATACCACCACGAACTTATCCCAGTACTGGTGGAAAACCTTGTTCCTCAAGCTCATAAATACTGCTGGCGCGTTGGTCAAAAGAAACGGTCATGACTAGAAACTCATAGAGCGCATACTTCGTCCGAAGCGCCGTCTTCGGAATGTCTTCTCTTCGTACCTTGATCTGATGATAGCCTGATCTGAGATCGACCTTCATGAATACATATGCGCCACTTAGCTGATTCAATAAATCATCGATGTGTAGCAAGGGTACCTGTTCTTTATTGCTACGGCATTTAATGCCCTGTAATCGTTATGCAACGTATCATCCCGTCCTTCTTTGGTACAATAAGATGGTTGCTCCCCATGAAAAATACTAGCCCGATCGAAACCCTTGTCTAAGAGATCCTCCACGATGGACCCTCAACTCAACCAACTCTATCGGTGCTACTTTGAAGACGGAAAAATAACTGTCTCGGCTCTTGGAGTCAACTCTGTAACAACTCTTTCTGTCAGGTGGCAGCCTAAAAGATTCTCTGGAAACACATCCTCAAACTCTGGTATAATGCGGGGTACACTGGTTCACCTTCAGCAATGTGTGTCGCTAGGGTAGGTTGGACACCATGCTCTCGGGCTCTCTAAAAACTCAAACTCAGGGTAATCCGGTGGTCTAAAGGTGACACAACCACGACGGCAATCAAGCGTTGCGTGGTATTGGCTCAATCAATCCATGCCTAGGACGGTGTCATCGTCCAGACTTAACCTCAAAATAATTTCTCCTGTTCTGTTTACCACAATAATCCTCCAAAAGAAAAATTCCTTCTTGCCTAAAGTATAATTTCTCTTCTCCTCAAGGTCTTCCCTAAAATTTTATTCCTCGAATTTCTTCTTTTCGTTATTTATCTCTCCAAGTCATAATTACAATCATAATAATGATGTCACCCTAGCACATACTAAAATTTCTGGTATTAGATTGTCACCTTTCAAGTGAGAGCTTAAAATTTTATCTCCTCTAGTCCATAATATCAATCCTGGTATTGCTATCATATCCAACTACTAGTTTCCATCATCAGGCGATGCATTCACATAAATCATTCTAGGTCATGATCAACAATCCTTCTAGCTCTCAGTACTCCCAAGATCACTGCTATCTCAAGTACGACTAGGGTACTACTGGCTCCAATTCTCTTGCTACCCTTTCATACTAGTGCTAGAATCCAAAGAACCCTTCAATCTATCCTGATAGGGTAACATTCTTCTCATAGAAATGTATACGAATTCTGTCTCCTGTCATCTGGTCTTCGATCTTCTTCTGGAGGGAAGTCATCAGTCACGAGCATTCGTCTCCCCGAACAATAGGGGACGAGGAACAAGGATAGCGATATTTACGAAGATTGAACGAATGCAAAGTGAAATTCCAAGGGCGATAATCACATACAAAGAGTTTTAAAATCGATCATGGATTGAGATCCTATTCAACAATCATAATATCTTTTCCTAATTTGCAGGCTCGCTTGGCACAGTCAGGTGACCAAGACGATTTAAATCGGACCTGCATGGGCCACCACAAAAACATGTCACGCCCCAGTCCCAAAATACGTAGGACCAGGAATACGTGATACGCCAGCTACGCATTCGACCAAACTCGAGTCTGACTCGAATACGTATAAGATGTAATATAAAGGGCACTACCTAGATATTCCATAAATGTAAACCTCTATGTCTCAATCCACAATGTACAACAGTATACAAGAAAGAGCTATATGTGCTAGAGTCGGCCGCCCCATAACACATTAACTCGAATAGACTCGAGAAGAAGTATGAGTCTATAAAACTAGGCTACAACAGCAGATGAATAATCAATGTACAATAACCATAATGCCGGTAGATAAAATGTGAGTACCTGGTACCATGCTCGCCAAACATGTGCCTCCAGCAGCAACTCCAAATGCTCCATAATCATCTATACTGCAAAACTGGCAGGGAACCAGGTCCTCAGAGGGACGTAACAAGATACAGAAATATAGCATGCCAAGTAAACAAAAAGTACAAGTGCACGACAGGGTACTCTATCATAACCAACTAGTGTGACACAGTTTAAAGATAATATTCGACGTGTGGGCTGTCCAAAATAAAACCGCAGCTCCGAACACAGAGACACACGGGTCGTACCGTAGCTCCGAGCACAGAGACACACGGGTGAAGCAGTTACACTAGATACAGGTATCACTAGAATATACTACATATATATAAGCGCGTGCAAAGTAGCCCAAACGTCTAGTAACTGTCTTCCCCTTCCCAAGCGGTCAACGATTGTGCGTTAAACCTGAACCTCTAACTACAGTCTCGACACAAGGAAATAACTCAACAGACGCGACCCTAAGGTCGTCCCAGTCTCTGGTCATGATGTCAGTATCAGGATACAGGAATCTGGTATGATCACAGTGTATGAGTGTGTCCTGGGGTGTCGATAAACTCAGGTACGTATATCGAGATACTACGAATCATCCGACAATCTTCCTAGGATGCTACGACGTACGTCTTCACCCGGTTGTGAATCGGACGCGAAGTACCGAACGTCAACATAACTACGTGCACAATGTATATAACGAAACAATAAATATCTGTTAACTGAAATACAGGGTGGCAAGGTACACTTGCCTGCGTGCGGCTGCTGATGACGGGGATCGGGTACTGCGTCCAAGTCCTCAGGTCCCGCAATACCTAGAGAAGGGATACAAACCAGAATCAATAATCTACTTAAGACAGACATGTGTGCTACACACAGCTACATCTAGACTCGGTCTCAAGAATTATCTAATATATTTACCGTCCTCAATTCTTTGTCTCGTGATCCGATATAATACCCATTCCGGAATAATTCACCTGCTCTCCATTTGCATGTATTTTATATCCTCAATCAATTTTCTATTTATCCGAAAATACTGGATTATTTATCTTCAACCATGTATTTTACTCATAACCTCAATTTGGATTTAAACCCTAACTTTACCATTGATCCTAAACTCATTGTCTCTCCTCAATTTAATTCTCCATAATTAAATTAATAATTTCTATCATGAACCATACATCCCGATTATTTATTCAAATATCAAAAACTCATTTTACCTCGAATTCATAATTTAATTTTATTTATTATATTTCATGTCGAAGACAATCTCTAATCCACAGTCCAACTTTATCAAATACGACATACATGCTCACTATAAATATTTAAACTATGTCAACCTCATTAAACCCATCCTCAAGTCATTTTAATTTTCATATGCATTCACCTAAAATCTCATTTGAAATAACCAAAGTATATCTTAACACATAGTGCAATGTAAACCTACACTAACCATTTATATATATTCAAGAATCCTTCTTTCAAATTGTAATTAATCCACATGTAATTTATTTATCATTTTCTTCACCCATGCATATATCCATGACACTTATTCATGTTCAAAAAAAATACTAAACTAATCCACACAATATACACTCTAACAATATATGAACATCTCCTATAATTAACATCATTCCATTATATAAACTTCCTATTTAACACAATTAATATTCTAGAAATTTAATACAAAAGAGGTGGAGGAGTGAACCTCAATGAGGCTCGTCGGAGTTGATGGTGCTCGTGGTGGTCGTGGGGCTGGATGGTGGTGGTGGAGTGACTGGATGGGGGTGGTAAAGGGGCTGGTTGGTGGTGGTGAAGTTGGATGGTGGTGATGATGAAGAATGAAGTGGAGGTGGTGATGTGGAATGAAGTGGTGAAGGGAGGAGGCTGTGCACAGTATCCACGGTGGGGGTGGGCTGTGCACGTGGCCGTGGGGGTGGTGAAGGGGCTGAGGTGGTGGTGGAATGGCTGGTATGGGTGTTGGTGAGGTGGTGAAGTGGGTGGTGAAGTAGGAGGGAAGAAGAAGAAGAAGAAGAAGAAGAAGAAGAAAAGAGAAGGAAAAGGGAAGGGGAGTGGGGCTCAGCCGAATGGGAGAGGGAGGGAGGAGAGAGAGAGTGAGGGGAAGGGGTTTTCAATGCTCCTAGATATTAGGGCCGGCCTAGGGATATGTGTGTGAGGGGGGAATTATATAGGAGAGTGTGT
Organism: Iris macrosiphon; assembly: GCA_036927795.1. NCBI lineage: Eukaryota > Viridiplantae > Streptophyta > Magnoliopsida > Asparagales > Iridaceae > Iris > Iris macrosiphon. The sequence goes on from JAYESA010000250.1 coordinate 81,292, forward strand.
AAGAATGGGTGGTGGAGAATGATTAGAATTAATTGAATGAGTGGTTGAGATTGCTCATGATGGATGAATGAATCCATGTGAAAAAGAGGGGGGTTGTGATCGGTCAAAAGAGGGGGGGGCTTTCTTCATTGGTCCAAACCAATGGGAAAGTGACACATATTGCTACTTTAGCACATTAGCCCCTTAAGTTCGGGAACTTGTACAAACACATGAAATAACGCGAATATTGTGCCGAAAATTGTGTTTATTAAATTGTATGACGAGGGGGTAATGTGGGTGAGGAACGGGTTTAATTAAATGGGCATTGGGATTAATTTAGGATTTAAATGGGATTTACCAAGTCGGTAATCCCGAATTTAAATAGAAATAAGCGTCCCGCGAATTTAATTTAATTTGGGGCACTTGGGGTCAAAATCCGGAATTGGCACAAAAGCCAAAAATGATGGGGGCTTGGAGTCAGTCTTGGACCCTTTTGTTGGTCCGGCTCAACGGGTTAAGTTGGTACCCCAAAATCGAGGGTAACGACACAGGTGTCCGATACAGAATAAAATACGGGTTACGATTTTGGAATATTGCAAAATTAATTTAGAAAAGCACACAAAAGTTGATTTTAACAGTCAAAAAAGTCCAGTGCCTAATTTGGCGAGTTGAATCGAGTGTACAATATTTGTACGGAATTTATGGGCTGAAAATGGGCTCCGAATAACTAGACAAAGATAGGGTGTCTTAAAGTTTTAATTAATTGGATTTAAAATTCCAGGAAAATATCCCCTACTCTAAACCTCAATATATTCTATCAAAAATTTTCCAGATCCACTCTAACTATCTACAGAATAAATCGAGGGGGTTTACATAAGCATCCATGAAAGATAGCATCCTCACAGTATTCTGCTCCATTGACTGGATCATCTAAACATGTGCCATCTACAGCCTCGTTAGTGCATCGTCCATGGCTACATGCAACCCCTGTAGCGCCGTCACGTTGTGCTCTGTCGATGTTGTCAGATCCCTCAGCTCCGCCATGTTACGCACAAGCGAATCAAAATATGCTAGGATCATCGCATCGTCCGTCTGCGATATTGGCTACGACGTAATCCTCTACAGCAACTTGTCATGCAAAGACATAATCTGATGGTCAACCCTCTGAGGCATCCTGAAGACAGATTGAAATATGAAATTAATATTAAATATAATACGATATCATCAAAGAAGAACAGAACTTTATTCAGAATGAAAGACAATATTCAAATAGATAAGGATTACAAAACTGATATTGGAATGTTTTCTAATTGTGATTGAGTAACTCTAAGCCTAAATCATGTTTTCCTAAAGCAGGCTCGTAGCAGTACTCTAGACGAGCACAACTATGAAATCCTACTACTTGCGAATCTAGACCTGCATGGGCCACCACTAAAAATGTGTCAAGACCCGCACCTGGATATTCGGGCACGAGTACGTGGTTACGCCCAGCCTACGCCACAGAATCGGCGGTAGAACGCTGTCTGGATTATTTCTAACTATCTAACATCTCAACAATATAATATGGTACATGTCAATCATCTCAACTCCAAACGGAGGAGCAATATGATATCTCACAAGTATATCTAATCTCAATCACAAAGCAAACTAAGGAAGGATAATGCATGAATGGAAATAGCGAAGGAAAGAAAAGATACAATCCACAATATAAAATAATAATACATCTGTGAATCTCAACAAGAATAGTCTAAAACAAGAATTACCAATCATAAACTAAACCTCCTCGGTCACTGGTACTATGTCCTCTGGACCTAGGGGAGTATCCTCTAAAGTCTCACCCTCCTGAGGGTCGTAATACGTGGGACACAGCTCCTCTAGCCAATCATCTGAAAAATATCCAGTCAGGATTGGAGCGAAGTACATACATCTTAAAGCAGTTTCAAATACATAATCGAGCATATATAACAAGCAATAGAAAAATGATACAAGATGCATAAGTAGAAAGAATATACAATACGAGGTGAACAGACAATAAGCACAATAGAAACTGGAAAGTAAATACAAGAGTAACTGCAAGTAGAGAACAAGAATACTATCTATGTGATTTAGAGTGCAAGTTCGTTATGTGATCGGTTTAGGTTGCACATGAGGTATAAAGGTAACTCCATTATACGTGAGGTGTATAATCGACATGCACATGAGATCAATAGGGCTTTGATCACATAACCAACTCCTACTCCCCCTCTCCAACCAATACCCATGGATCCAATCACGATACGTTACGTACATGATCAAGATATAGTCACACTAGCACACGAAATAGTGGATGCACAAGAAGCACATGAAAGTCAATACCCGATGCACACGATCAATACATGTGATTGGGTACCCGTTGAACACGGTAGGGGATAACACCTCCTGACGGGATCCATATAGAACCACTCCATGAAATCACTGTGTCGAGAATCAATGTATACAATTCTAGAACATGCATATATACAATATTATGAATTGAAAACAATCAGAGAAATGTACTCGCCTGAAGTCCTGAGCAAAGTGTGTCTCCCGATGTCCAAGCTGGTGTCTCACAACCTATATATGGTATGTTACATCAATACAAGGTTCAATAATGAAATAAGTGAAGTTAATGCAATTCTAGGTCGATATGCCATTTCTAAGTCAAACCAGTGAATTCTAGATTGTAAGAGTCTAAAGCTAAGTTACTAAGTCGACATACTATGAAACTATGCTATGCCATGCTAGCTAAGCTAACACACAACAAAGCATTCAAAGAGCTGTATCCTAAGATACGCAAGTTTTCTAATATAAAAAATAGATTTTTATGTATATATATAAGTCAAATATTATGATAATATCTCAAACAATATAATTAGGATACCTTGGCCTTGCACCAATGCGTATCACAACTACCTTGATACCCAAGCTCAATACCTTGGATATCAGGCCATTACCTTGGGGATACCTTGGTATCCCAAGGCAACTCAACTAAGAATACATAACCAAGATAATGCTAGCTAAACTATACTTATATCTAACTATTGACCAACAAATACTTATACTACATACATAGATACAACTACTCATATATATATATATATATATATATATATATATATAGCAATAGTACCCATAACCCATATGCTTAACCAATAGTTATATACATAGATAGATATATATAGCTAAAGCGTATACCGACTACTATATATATACTTAAATCATATATGCCTACCGATATCTATATATACATATACACAGACAAGATATATCACTAACAACTAACCAACTATACACTAACCTATTTTACTAACCAAGGAACGACTAACTACCCATATCTACTGATACTAGAAACTGAAACTACACTATAACTTGACCCTTAGCTAAACAACTAACAACTAACAATACATGAAAGCAACTACTGAACTGATTGATACAAAGAACCCCTCTTCTACTGATACCTAAATACCGAGACATGCCTGAAACCTGTACATTGAAATATATATATATATATATATATATATATATATATATATATATATATATATATATATATATATATATATATATATATATATATATATACACACACCAAAGCATGTTGTTGAAATCCTGTGTACCGAGACAGGATGCTGGCTTTTTTCGTAGTTACTTCACTGATGAGCTCGAGTCCTGGGAGTTGCTACTGTTGTTCTCGCGTTAAGCTTCTGCTGCAACTGCGGTTCTCCAATGCAGTTGTGGTTCTCCATTACTTAGCCTCTGCTGCAGCTGTGGTTCTCCATTGCTTAGCCTCTGCTGCAGTTGTGGTTCTTATTGATTTAAGTGTGCACTGCACACAGTGACTGATCTCTGTTTCTCTTCACTGAAGTGTGCCACTGCACACAGTGACTGATCTCTGTGATGAGTCCCCCCCCTACTCACTCACTCAAGCACACACAGACACACAAATCAACACTTAACACGCATAAACACTGACACGACTATGAATATATAGCTATACTTATAATTACATCTAACTACACACACTACTCTCATAAGTATATCACTACATATGTAATCAAACACACAATACATTTAAATATATAAGCCAACACACACACACACACACACACACACACACACACACACACACACACATATATATATATATGCGCACTTATGATTTGTATATATATATATATATATATATATATATATATATATATATATATATATATATATATATATATATATATATATACTCTCATATATACACACATAGACATACGTATATACATAAACCCAAAATTCTCTATTATATACTCCATATAATACATAGATAGCATATATATATATATATATATATATATATATATATATATATATATATATATATATATATATATATATATATATATATATATATATAATTACACATGTACGTATAGGAAAATGAGCCAAACAACAAACACATGGAGCGCATTGCACCCGTATCACACTTTCTCTATGATACGCTTGCGATACGGCTCCAACACACAACCAAACGTATCCTGGAGGACACATACAAGTCTAATACATAAATTATGAATAATACGTATAGTAATTAGAGTGACTATGTGTCTGTGCCACAATATGATATGCACAAGGCCCCTTGTCGGAGAAAACCCCCCAAAATTAACCCGTTTCGTCAAATTGACGAGATACGGCCTACACGTATCCAATTATGGACAAGACACTAGTCACAAACAAATAATCAAGTGTCAATTAGATTTATTAGATCAACTGACAAGCACTACATGTGTCAATCTCGAAATTCTCTCAAAATTGGTACCAAATTGGTCATAACTTCCACCGTAGGTCTGCAATTGACCCAAAATCAAATCCTATGAGTAGCCTATGCATGTGGGTTGGTTTCTCATGGTAAAATCTCAGATCTAGAGTCTATTAGAAGGGGGGAAAACTAAATTATACCTATTGGGAGATGGATTCCCAATGAAAAGTTTCCAATTGACAAGTAGCTCCTCTCCTTGTAGATATTGGCCTCCTCCTCCTTGTTCCTTTCTTCCTACTTATAGATCCTTGGTGTAGCAACCTCAATGATAAAATTAGAAGGGGATTGGTGAAGAATTGGTATAGAATTGATGAGAGAATAGAGGAAATTTGGAGAGGGAAAATGTAGATCTAGAATTAGAATTTGGAATAAAATAATTTTCTCTCTCCTCCAAGAGGGGGACCGGCCTATATACACTCTATGCAATGTAAAATGACACAAATATCCCTTGGGGCCTCTCATAAAGAAATTAATTAGGGAGGAAAGGTTCTAGTCTAATAGTTTTACTAATTAATTAAGCCTCCTAATCCATGGGCCTAATTCATGGGCTCAACTTAGACTAGTCTAAATGTTTGTTTCATGCTTTCTAAATAAATAGTTAGGTCCACTACACAAGTCTAAAATAAATCTACACTAGCAACAAATAATAATACAATAAATAAATAAATTATGCCATGCACAAATATTAATTATAATAAATCCTAAAATAATTAATACCCATTGACAATTACCAAACTACCCTTGGATAAAAATGTGAGGGTGACAGCTCGGTGGAGGAGGAGCCCAAAGAGGAGGAGGAGGAGCTTGGTGGAGGAGGATGAGGGGGTGCGTCGTCGACAATGGAGCACGGTCGGAGTGGGGTCGGCGATGGAGCACGGTCGGCAGTGGGGGTCGGCGGCGAGGGGTTGGGTCACAGAGGTAGCAAAATTTTAAAAAAATTCGAGTGAGAATAGGTAAAAAGGAAAAACCCAATTGTTATATTAAAAATAAATTAGCGACGTTTGATCCAGACGTTGCTAAACGTCGCAAATACCAACGTTTATATAGTCGCTAAATGTCATTAATTCTAAAAATATTAGCGACTTCTTAGACGTCGCAATGTCGCCATTAAAAAATTTCAGCAACGACTTGCTACATTTATAAATGTTGCTAATTAAAAAATTAACATCGTCGATAAAAAATTTGCTAAATCAAAAACTTAAGCGACGTTTAGTGACGTTAAAAAAAATATAGCGACTATTCTTTCAAAAAACCCAAGTAAGGTCGCTACTAGTCGGTATTCGTTGCAAACAACGACGTACATCGACATTTATTTATGGAGTCGCTAAATTCTTAAAAATTACCGACGTTAACTGACGACGTCGCTAAAAATGTAGCTATTTCATTATATTTTGGTAGTGACACACTGATTCCATTTGTGGCATCCATGCCTCAGCCCGTTGCGAGGCGCTGCTATGATCCCACTGAACTCCGCACGCGATCTGCACATGAAACCAACTCAAATTAATACTTGCTCCCAAATCCAACTCATTGAAATACAACCAAACATTTGTCTCGTTTCTGCCCGACTCAGCCCAATGTACCATGCGGTGCGGGGCATTACAATCTTAACGTGCATCAATGACAACTGATAAGTGTCGTCAAAATTGATGTCACAGCACTTTACTGGTGTCATCTTAACATACTTCAATGACACATCTTAAATGGCCTTCAAAACATCATTAGAATATTATAAATATCAATTGATTTCATATATTTATTATTTATTTTAAACATTTATTTATTTTCAAATAATCAACCAAACCTAAAAATTACAACACTAGTATCTAACTTGTTTAAGAAGAACAAAGTCTATTACATAAAGTTTTGTGTTCTTCAACCTTCATTGCATCCTTATTCCGAAAGCTTCATGTATTGATGCCTTGATTGGTCTTCCACAAGCTTTTGTAGATGAGCTTTGCCAAGACTCCCAAGTAAATTGGAAAGATGGGAACATATGAGTGTATCAATATAAGTCATGACAAGACCGAAGTGCACACAACACAAGATAAAGAAGAAGAAACAAGATAATTTTATTAGCCATTGTTTCTCTAATAAATATCATAAACCACCAATAAAATTAGGAACATATCAATATATCAATATAAGGGCTAAAGAAGCAAAAATAAAAGATAATTTTATTAGCCACCGTTTCTCAAATAAAATTCATAAACATTAATAAAATAAAATAAATGGAATAGGAAATATGGGTACGTGATGGTAATAACCAGGTGTCCAATATCACCATCCATGATCATCTGAGTAAATAAAATAGCATAGACATAGAATTCGCGCTCATATTCACATATGGAACAAAAAAACAGCTGACGATAAAAAGGAAATCAAGAGAACACATAATATAGTAAACTTGTAAAAATTTGCAACCTATAAAGCAAATGACAACATAGATCACTTGCCAAATGTGTGAAGTATTTGCATGTATTTCCTTGCGTCAAATGACAACATAGATCAACAACCTATGTCTACTTGCGTCCAATGGATTCCATGATAACCAAAATAAATATTTACTTACTTACTTATGTTCTGAAGCACTATTCAAACTTCTTTAAACTTTATCATTTCCTAAAATGAAACCCTTTCACAATCAGATAAGCTCCAATACAATTCCCTATTGCAACTTATAGAGCAAACATATTTATATAACTACTCTCATAAAAATATGGGGATGCCATTCCCTTTCACTCTTTGACTTTATATGCCATAGAGATGAATGCAACTCTCTATAGCAAAATTGTATCGTTTAACCTCTTTGTCAAGACTCTTTATATCAGATATTATGTTCTCACATACATTTTCAAGCAATTCACTACTAATTCCATCAACTACTCTTCAGGATTGCTTAGAGATTCATAAGTGATATATGTGATACTATCAAATATATCTCCAATTAATAATTATTATTTGACCTATTCATTGAGCCTGGTTGTATGAAAAATAGATATCATATGAGACTAATTTCACAAAGAGTAACACAACAAAACCAACACAATGGTACTCTATGTGAAACAGGGGACAAGAGATGCATATCAAGAATGCAAATGATAACACATAGCTTAGAAGCCCTTCAGGGTCAAAAAGGCTTGACACCATGAGGGGGTATCAAATGTTGCATTGCTATTAAAAAATAACAAAATGATTATCACGAAACTTAGTGAAAAGGAAAGAAAAGAAAAGATGGAAACGAGATTCCTGCAAACCTTTGTTCGTCCATAAACAGTCCGCTTGTATAGATGAAAAATGCCCAAAATATCTTGCGCTCAACCATTCCGACTGCGTTCCAACCAAAGTTCACATTATCGGTCGATACCGATCCGATACGGCCGATATCGATACATTTTGGCATGTCTCGATCCGACACCGACAGATATCCGATACGGATCGATACCGACAATGGAGGCCTCTTTACCGATCAATTCGACAAAGGAAATTGAACGAAAATGTCTAATCAACAAGGATGCAAAAATATAATAAGGCTGTAGAAACATGTAAAAGAAGAAATCTTGTTTATCGCATATATGTAAACCAATTGTCAAGGGTGACTACTATTTCATTCAATTTAAAAACTATTAAGAAACAACACTTAAAATACTTAAAATTATGCCTAAATGTATAAATTATACTCTCTAAAGTGTTAATAATTTATTAATAATTATTTGCTTTTCGATACCAAAAAAAAAAAAAAATTCTGATACTCCTATTCGAAACCGTCAATACTACCGATATTGCTGATACCGATACTCATAGGAACGTTCCGATACCGATACTTCAACCTTGGTTCCAACCATGACTTGTATCACCCCTGGCTCCGCATTTTGTCTTGAGATTCTCAAGGGCTGTTAAATTGTTGTGGCTAAAATAATTGGTAATATGTCAAAGTAAAAGAAAAAAATATATATAAACACCTTCAAAAACTACATTACAGGTCAAAGATATTAAACCATCAAAGCACTAATTTTGTGCAAGTAGCCAGCCAACCACTATTTTAGCAAATATCCCCTTTCATTGTGAGTTTGCGTTAGTTAGATCATCTTCCTGAGACGGGTACTTGTTGTTATGTTGCTGTAGGAGTCTGATGAAGAATGCCTTAGAAGCAACATATCCACATTTTTACGCTAGTTTCCTGCCCCCGCTTCGTTTGGGGGCAACCACTGACCATCCTTCCTCATAAGCAGGGCCGGCCCGAGGGTTGGGTTGCCCTATCCTAAACTAATTTTGGTTGCCCTTTGATCCTTAATGTAAGTCGGTCCTGGGGGCCATCCGTGACCCCAACCTTTGGTGGGATCATGCTGAGGCTGGAGGGTTGCCCTAGCAAAGGGGGTTGCCCAAGCCCGAAGTCTTGTCCGACTTACCTCAAGGTCGGCCCTGCTCATAGGGTATTTTGGCTTGTTCACGGCAGTTTATTTTGGCATTACTAGCTCATCCACCATCATTTCAGACGCCTCTTCATCTGAATTCTCATCGGCATCATCATTAATCATATATGTCATGAACAAAAGCACATTGAAATAAGCCCACGAAACAACCTACGAAGAAAATAACTCTAAAATACTTGACCTGAAGGCTCTATAAAGCAACTCAACACATGACTGAAAAAGATTCATGAAGATGAACAAATGCATAGGTAATTTTTTTTTTTTTTTCACATAGTTTAATTTTGAGGCTGATAACAGAAAAAGTTGGCATAAAGTGACTTTTTTTCACAAAGTTTTGGAATCAGTACGTGCAACCCAACCCAAAACGGATATCGGTATCGGTATCGGTATCGGTATCGGGCAATTTTACTTTCCTTAATAATAGAACAACTAACTTAATTATCAGTCTGTCTTTAAGACTGAATATAACAACAGAATACTGGTTTCACATGTCCTTAAGAATAGGACATCTAGAGTTAATTATCAGCCATAATGTATTCTCTCTTTTTTCAAACAATCAATGTCCTAGTGTAACAACACATGTTTCAATTTTTTGCAATACCCCGCCTTCGCAATTGGACTCAAAGGGACACTAAAAAAAAAAATCAATTTTTTTTTATAGGGGTTATTCCACTTCTAGTTCCTCCAAACTTGTGGTAGTCCACTCCAGTTAGTTACAGTTTCTGGATCCGTCTCTGTTCGCCACTGTATCTTCTTTCTTGTCTGTGCCAACTTTTGAATAGTCTTTCATGCAAGTTCCAGTAATAAGAAAGTGCTCGCATCCTCCACACGGTTGGGTGTTTCTTTGCGTGTTCAATAAACAATGAATTAGTTGCATCTGAACCACAAATGAACCCACATCAACATTGCAATTTGATACAGCAGCATAAGAATCTTGTTCAGAGAACAAGAATAGGAATTTTCCCCTATAAGCTAAGAAATGGCATTGATGTACCCAGATGTAACTATACAAGAACAAATAACATTAGAGGGCTACATTTTTTTTTTTTTTTTTTTTAAAGAACAAGAATGTTTTTGGTATACTTATTCCCAAACTCCCATCTTGCAGTATTTCATGGCTACAGCACTCACTTGAACCACTTTCATGTCTAAAATCAGAAGCACCTAATAATTTATATTTACTATTCATTGCAGAATGAACAAACTGTGCAGTTGGAATTTCTACTATTCATTATAGAATGATAAACTGTGTAGTTGGAATTTCGAATAAAAGAAGCCAACTTTTTTATGATTTCGGGATAAAAACACACATCCTAACAATATTCAAGCCGTATTTCATTAAGTCCATTTTTGTTCACCGATCAAAATTATGGTGTTTGTTCACCCTCCAATAACTTGACACGAGATACCACTTTGAAAGTGATATTGTTCACCCACCAAAATGATTTTCACCTTTAACTTGACACATGTCAAGTTGTTATTGGAGGATGAACAAATACTATACACCATAGTTTTGATGGGTGAACAAAAATTGACTCATATTTTATTTGCGCATATAAGTAAGTACTCACCACAATCAAACTCGAAAAATTGCCAAATTTGACATAATTAAGTATTAAAAAAAAAAAAAAAACTAGAAACAGAACAATTTGGTCAATCACGTCGGAATCCGATCGATCGGATGGTACCTTCTTATCCTCAGAGCAGGTTTACCCGACTGCTTCCTTGTACCGGCGGTGGGGGAGGCGGTCTTGTCCGGTTTGCCGATGCTCCCCATGGACGAGATACCCCAATCAAGCATCCAATGAAACATAAATTCCTCCTGGGAGGATCATAAATTTTCAACTTATGGGATGTTATGCATATAAATTCATTTACTTTTTCTATCTATCTATCTATCTATCTATCTATCTATCTATATATATATATTTAGATGTCCGATGATATGCACGAAACTTTATGCACGCTGCGTTGCATGCTATTTGGACCCACTGTCCCCCTACACCTCTTTCGCGATTTGATCCCGAGATCCCCGTCCACAAAAGCCAGTTGAGTTCTGTTATCTATAATTGTTAATTGAAAACAAAAGAAAATCTCTACCAGTATAAAGAAGAATGAAAACTATTCAAGTTGAGCCGTCTAAGTCGAATGTAAAAAAATATCCTCGTGCCGCCTGATGGATTTGGTGGCCTCTCTCTCACCCCCCCCTCCCCCCCAACACACACACACACGCACGTCCCCAGCTAGCTTGTCCCGGTGACCTTCCTCTACTCTCTCCCGTGCGACTCCGGCCATATCCATCCTCCTCACACACGACACGCACGAGGAAGAAAAAACGAAAAAATATATTTTAATACAAAAAAGTTCGATCAAAAGGTTCATCGTGAGTGTGGAATAATTACCGTCCAAAGTAAAGATATTATACATGATAATAATTGGATAGAATTTATCTTGAATAATAATAAATAATGATAAATAAAGCATAATGCGACTCAAATTTTATCTTTATTAAAAACAAACGACGGGTCGTGTGCACAACTGAGCTTTGACCGAATGAAAATTTTCCACCAAAAAGAAAACAAAAAGTACGCTGTTGGAGTTTGGATCCGCACACCACTTTCCGTTGAAATTACGGGCATACCATCAAAGAAACTAAGGGTATTATAGTAAATTCACTTATCAAGTCAAGACATGAAGGCGAAGATGTGGGTGCGTGGGTAGGTAGGGAGAGTGCTTAGACCTTCGCTTCTTATTCATCACTCACAAAAGAACAAGAACAAGAGAAAGGAAAAGGGGAAAAAGAAAAAAAAAAAACCCTCCTTTTCTCTTTCGAGTGAGTAATAGTTTTGATGTTTGATAGATCCAAAAATTTTAATTTCTAATTCTTAATTTTGGGATGTGACCGTTGTTGTTGTTGTTGTTGCTGCTGATTGATTTGAGCGCAGCGCAGAGATGGGCGGCGGCGTTGGCGGTGGCGATTCGAAGATGTACCACTTCGAGGAGGTCTCCAAGCACAACGCCACCAAGGACTGCTGGATCTTCATCGACGGGAAGGTTCTTTCTTTTCTTTGATTTCTTCACTAATTCTTTTCGGGAAAGCATAGATCTCGTAGAGTTTAATCTGCTCCAGAAAGTTCTATTTTTTTTCTTTTCTTCGTAATTTATTTATTATTATTTTCCGCACAAAATCTAATCATCTAGCGTCAAGTCAAGGATATTAATATCACTATCTATATTTCTAAAGCTTCCAAACATCTGTAATGGAGTTTGAAAACACCAATAATGGTGTTCGAAATAGGAAGTTGTGTGAGAGGAATTTGGGTGTTTGAAATGGAGTGTCGTTCCCTAACAAATTGTGTGTTGCCCCCTACCATTTTTACAATTTAACTTAATAGTGATGTCCCCTATCATGTGATAGCCCCTATCACTTTTGTTAGTGCCCTTACTAATTTTCTTTTATTTTGTTCACCAAAGTCGATAATAAATATATTATGGTTACTAAAAACCCTTTCTTTCAAGAACGTTTGCGTGTAACTTTTGTAAATGTACTGAAGCAGTCCTTTAGCTATATGTTGAAAAAGTAGCGATGATTATAGTTATGTTTGAAAACCCAAGTGAAATTTTGACATACAACTTTGCTGCTTAGAGAGCTACCAATAAACTTGCATAAGATTATAGAACTCTCTCAGATCATTCTATCCTTTTTGCATGTTGGTTGGAGTTTGTGGTATAAATTGGAGGTTAATATCGGATCTTTGAGTCATACTATCATTAGAGATGCACTGGTCTCATTAGAGTATAAGCTCTTTCGCTTCTGTCATGTGATTTTGATTATTTAAAACTAACTCGTTTGATAATTCTCTTGTTTATTATTTTTTTATTTCTAATATATAATAAGGAAACTATAATCTAGTATTTTCACAATTGCTTTATCATCATGTAGTATTGTTTCCAGTGTTCTAAATTTCTCTAGACAGAATCGGTGCGGCGGAGGGCTACCTAGGGCGACCAAACAGTTTTTTTTTTATTTGAAATTTAAATCCATAATACAAATTTGAAATCCAAACATGTTCTAACTTCTAAATCTATAATACAATTCATAATTTTTTTTAAAAATTTTGAAAATTGAAATTTCAATGATCTAAAATACAAATCCAATTTTAAAACCCAAACAACATATCCACAATGCAACTAAGCATTAAAAAAAATAAAAAAAACCGAACAGTCGCACAGGGCCGAAATCCGCAACAGGTCCGAGTAGGGCCGAACAAACACCTAGCTAGACTGAACATAGAGTTTCCGATGCGGCGGCCCGCCTAGGCCGAAATTTAGAATACTGATTGTTTCTTATCGTGTATGTATGTACGCGTCCATTCCATGCAACATTATCTCTCGTCAACATTCTATAGATAGAACGAAATGCAGATATTAATTCTCCGATGCTAAATTATATAGAGCTCCTCTTAGGAATGCTTCACACATATGAAACAATAGCCACCTCATTATATTTGTGCTTATCCTGGATGTTTGTTTGGTTGCCTATCAAAGCATAAGATGTATACAAGGTCTCCAACCTTTAGAATATAGTTAACAAGTGAATGTGGATGGTGTATGCTCGTAGCATAAAGTTTCAAGCATGAGATAAAATCAGTTTATAGTACAATAATATAAGAGACCTTATGTGTAGACGGCATTATATTATGCTGAATGCATCCTTGACTTGTAGATTAGAAATATGGCTAGCAACACTATTAAGAGCAATTAGCACTAAGAGCTACTTGTGAAAAACTTATTGAACACCCATGCCCAATTGTGTCATGTCTAATCCTTTTAGTCTTTGAAAGATCGCAGATCACATTTGTTGTTGTCAGAAAGGTCCGAAATTATCGGGCGTGTCTTTGTGAGGCACCCCTTGTTTCAAACTCTGGCAGTTACCTTGTCTTAATCATGATCCAAAATAATCTCGGCATGTCTCCTTGTTCATGGTGGTGGCAGATTTAAAGTTATCAGTTGAAAACTTATAATTGCTTCTTATGGAGCATTAACTGCTTGTGAATTGTAAGTATTAACTGTTATCCCTATTACTTCACCTGATAGAGCAGCGGATCCTATTTCTAGCAGAAATGTCACCTCCCCCTCCTTCCTGATGAAGTTTACGGGGATCTCTTCTCACAGGCTGTATTAGATTATTATTAAACACTTGCCACTTAGATTATAAAATATATTTAGTACTTGTTGTATTGTACTATCTTTCATCAACTTGAATTTCACAAGATATATTAGTTTATTACTGAAAATATGCATGAAATATAGTACTTAATCTTTTATAGACTCTCTTCCATCAATGATTTACATGAAGACGTGGTAATAAAAAAAGTTTGACTGTCTAAATTTAGTATTTCGTGAAGTACGAGATGTAAGATGATAAAGCATGCGTGTGTCCTTGCTTTGATTATATATCCTTTATGAGTTCCCTCTTCATTATGCTCATCTAGAAGTTCTGAGATGAAAGTTTTGGTCACAAGATTTTCATGATGCACGGTTTTTTACTTCCATAACCATGATGAGAGTTTTAACAATGAATCTCGTCCCCTACCAGAGAGGCTTACATTTTCTTCTGTGATACTTGTCCCTTAGGTTTATGATGTTACTCCATTTATGGAAGATCATCCTGGTGGTGACGAAGTCTTGTTAGCTGCTACTGGTAAGACTTGATTCAGCTACTTGTAACCTTTCGCTTTTATATTACTTCTCTGCGCTACTTACAGATGTTCACAAAAATCCCTCCCCTCCCCCCTCCCCCCCCCCCCCCCCCCCCCCTTCTCTCCTCTCTCCCTCCCAAAGCAAAAATAGACACAGAGACTTACAGAGCAAACCATGTGTTTTGTTCATGACAAAAAAAAAATCTTATTATATGATCTACTATGGCATATAAGTTATAAGATTATCTGGAGGAAGGATATGTTGAGAAATAAGGCATGCTAGTGTTCAAATAAGATTAGGGAGGTCTATGTTGAAAAGTCCCTAGTAAACTGATAAAGTGACAAATAATATACCTGATCTCCGTTATTGTGGTAGCAGCCTATGTTATCCGAACTCTCCACTTTAAGTAGAAGTATCCATGTCGACCCGATAGGACATGGATATGGATATGAGATCTGTATCCGATCTTCCATGGTGACAATCAGATCCTTCATGGTGACAATCGGGAAATTGGTAGTGAAGTAGATAGTTTATTTTAATATGATAGACTGGTAGTAAAGTAGAAAGGGAGCTGAAGGGACGGTCCCTTAGGGACTTTTCAACTACTTTAGTAAAGTTTACCAGTAGTTTATAATTATAGGTTGTCTTTTTATGAAACCTTGCAAATTTAATTACATGATGTATCTTTTTATTAAACCATACAAATTTAATTATAAACTTAAATATATGAATCAATGCAAACTTAATTACAATTGTATCTTTTTATGAAATTATGCAAATTTAATTAGAGGATGTCTTTTTATGAAAACGTGTAAATTTAATTACACGTCTTTTATGAAGCCGTGCAAATTTAATTACATAATGTGTTTTTTAATGAAATCATGCAAATTTATTTCTATGTTGTCTTTTTATGAAACCATATTCAAATATATTTATTTTAATAGTCATATCCCCGTATCCGTACCCGTACCCAAAATTTGGATCATTTTTATCCGAGTTTGTGTCCTTCAATTATGAGTTGAAAGGTCCGACTCTTGGATATGTACCCGTACCCGAGTCCAGATAACATAGGTAGCAGTAACATTTTGCCGTAAAAATGTATTTGATGCCATCCAAGCAAAATATTTAAAAAAGACAGTGGTTTAAGTTCCACGCAAATCAGTCAGCATGTGCCTGTCAAATAGTTTTTAAGTTTGGCCAACTATGTATGCACAATTTTTGTTGCTTTCGGTATTGTCCGATATCGATGGAGGATAGTATCAGACTGACATACTTGTTGGGAACGAAACGCGAAAATCGTTCCCCAAACCAAAAAGTTGCAAGAGAGCCGAAGAAAAGTACACAAAACCAAATCTTCAAAATCATACAGAAAAGCCAAACGCATACACGAGATTTTTACGTAAAAAATTCAGACGGAAAAAACTATGGGATGCTCGGAGCCCAATCCTGAAAAGCCTCAACTAATGGAATAAGAATTACACCGACTCCTTACAAACTTCTTACCGATCCAAACGTATCACCACAACTCTTTGAAGAAGAAAACACGATTACAAGCACACGAATAACGAAGATGACGAGAAAGAATTACCTGAAACGATCTCCTATTCAATGTAGCCGCCAATTTTCTCTCTCTCTCCAATAGTTGTAAAGCACTTTTGCCTCTTTTTACAATGTTTAGAGATATATTTTAGGGTTAAGAAACAGCTAATATATATATATATATATATATATATATATATATATATATATAGCTTCAAATTCATACCCAATCCAAATCCATTAAGGTATTCCAATTATAAGTAGGAATACCCAATCCAAATCCATTGAGATATTCCTATTATATGTAGGAATACCCAATCCAAATCCATTGAGGTATTCCTATTATATTTAGGAATACCCAATCCAAATCCATTGAGGTATTCCTATTATATGTAGGAATACCCAATCCAAATCCATTGAGATATTCCTATTATATGTAGTAATACCCAATCCAAATCCATTGAGGTATTCCTATTATATGTAGGAATACTCAATCCAATTCCTGGACGTTTTTCACATAGGTTGGGAACCCCACCCACTCCAACAAATTTCTCTTTCCAACTAAGTGGAGGATCTCATTATACCGACGATCCTCCTACATTACTCAAATTTTTTCCTTGGCTGAACCTTCGTGAGCATATTTGCTCCATTGTCATCCGTGTGGACCTTCGCAAGCGTCGCATCCTTCTCAAACACATTTCGTATCCAGTGATATCGAGTCTCAATATGCTTGGACCGATTATGATCTCTGGTTCTTCACAAGATGGATTGCGCTCTGGCTATCGCAAAGCAAAATGTACTGCTCTTGCTTTAGGCCTATTTCCTGCAACAGCTTCTTCATCCACAACAGTGTTGCAAAAGTCGGGCCGACTAGTCGGCAGTCGGCCCCAGCCGACTCGATTTGGGGGCGAGGCGGTGAAGAAATCGCCGCGTGCAATAATCGGACCTAGTTGGCCGACTAGGCCGCTATGCGGGCCCAGTCGACCGACTAGCCTCAGTTAAAAAAAAAGGGTACAGTGAAAGAAGAGAAGGAGAAAAGCAGCAAAGGAAAAAAAAAGTTATTTACCTCTTGCTGCTGCTTTCTTTCTTTGTTGGCTGCTGCTACTGCTTTATTTGCTGCTGGTGCTGCTTTCTTTTCTTCTCCTTCTGCTTCTCCTTTCATTTTATTTTCCAACTCTTGTTTTGATGTCTCTCTCTCCTCGGAGGAAGGGGATTAATATAGATTATACGGTAGTTTGTTGGGCTTTGAGCTTTTGGTGAGTGTTTTCCTCACAGTTAGTCGACAGTATCAATGCAGCGTTCTGGTACTCCCCAGGGATTGAACAGTTGACCGAAGCTGTCCCCACTAATATTCTCTGGTCCAATCAAGTGCTGCCACGTTTCTTCCCGTCACTGGTTGGAGCCTCAGCCTCCGTCTAGAAGGATGTGCCTACCTGCCTGCTTTATTTTCTTGCTTTGAGTGTGTTTCATTTGTTTTGGTCCTTTGGATGAACCAACAAAGTTTTCTTTATTTGGTTTTGACTACAGAAGCTCAGTTAAGAACTTAAATAAGAACTTGCCACAGGAATGTGACACATGGCTTTGTTCTCTTTGAATATGTTTTCTTTGGAAAGATGAGAGTATTTAAGTTGTCTCTCTTGAAAACCTAAATTATGTACAACACTGTCACTTAAGTTAATACTTTAATGGCATTTATTGCATATATAATATTTTTTTCATTGCGTATATATATATATATATATATATATATATATATATATAATTAAAAAAACTTAATCCGATTGATCCGACTAGTCCCAGATCAATCCGATTAATCCCTGGTCACCGCGAACCGACTAGCGGCCTAGCGGCCGACTAGCGATTTTTACAACCTTGATCGACAACAACTCCTTGCAAGCCTCCGTCGCCGCTAAGTACTCTGCCTCTATCATAGACAAGGCAACACACTTCTGTAGCTGCGACTGCCACGATACCGTTCCACCAGCAAACATCATCAAAAAGCCCGAAGTCGAACTCCTCGTGTCTACATTTGCAGCCATATCAGTGTCAATATATCCGACCAACTTCGGCTCGTCACCACCCAATAAAACCCTCCAATCATCAGTGCCCTGAAGGTACCGTAGAATCCACTTGACCGCACTCTAATGTATCCTCCCATAATTGGAGATATACCTGCTAACAATGCCATCTGCATGAGCGATGCCTGGCCTTGTACATACCAATGGCATACATGAAACTTACCACTGCTAAAGCATATAGAACCCGCTCTATATCTTTCCTTCCGTCCTCGGTAGATGGACATTGTTCCGCAGTAAGCTTAAAATGAGTCGCAAGGAGGTTGCTCACTTTCTTTGACTCGTTCATTTCAAAACGCTGAAGTACCCGATGAATGTACTTCTTTTGGGACAAATGAAGCAGCTTGGACTCTCTCTATCGGCTGATCTCCATCCCAAGAATAGCCTTTGTTGTGCCCAAATCCTTCATAAAGAAGGTCGCGCCCAGTTGGCACTTCAACTCCGCTATCTTGGTGGTGTTCCGACCCACCAATAGCATATCATCTACATAAAGTAGTAAAATGATGAAATTATCCTCGACAAAATACCTCACGAACACACAGTGGTCCGACGTCGTCCGTGCATAAACATGCTCCCCCATAAACGACTCGAACTTCCTGTACCACTGCCTCGGAGCCTGCTTCAGACCATACAGACTTCCTCAACCGGCAGATCAAGTGTGACTTGCCTTTCTCACAGAATTACCGTGGAGGAATGTCTTCACTTTCATCTGCTCGACCTCGAAGTCAAAATTGGCTGTTAATGCTAGCACCACCTAAATAGATAACTTGACGACTGGCGGAAAGATCTCATCGAAATCCACGTCATTCCGCTGACAGTAGCCTTTAAGTACGAGTCTCGCTTTGTATCAAGGACGAGTAGCATCATCCGTCTGCATCACTCTGAACACACATTGATTCTTTAAAGCTTTGTCCTTTGGCAACCGCACCAGCTCATAAGTAGAGTTAGTCTGTAGGGAACTCATCTCCTCTTGCATGGCCTTCATCCACTCATGCATGTGTTCGTCTTCCAAAGCCTATGTGAAACTCTCGGGCTCTTCCCCGTCAGTCAGTAGCACATACTCGTCTGGTGAGTATCCAGTAGATGATCGACGATCTCTCGTGCTCCTCAACGGAAGCTCTGGCGCTGGCTGTATACGAACAACCTCCTCCCCTCAGGAACTGCCTCCTAAGGGTCACCCTGACCACCATCAGCAGGCTGATAATCAAGGTTGGGAGCATCTCCATGTACTGGCTCTCCCATAACTGGATCCTCTCAGTGTCCTCTGGAAATGGCTCGAAGCGAAATGACTAACTCAGGCAATTCTTCAGCCTCAGAAGGCATCTCGGAATCTTGAGTATTGGTCATGATCTGATCCTCGACGAATATCACGTCTCTGCTTCTGTAGAGCTTTCTTCTCACTGGATCATAGAGTCTATAGCCAAACTCATCCCGACCATAGCCGACAAAGACCTACTGTTTCGTCTTCGGCTCAAGTTTGGATCTTTGTCATTCGGTACATACACGAAGGCCTTACAAGCAAGTGACTATATGACGGCTTCTTGTCGTACCATACTCTATCAAACATATCATCCTACAAAGGAGCACTAGGAGAAATTAATAACATAAGCAGCAGTAATAAGAGCCTCAACCCAATAACTGTCCGGCAAGTTTGTTTCAGACAGCAAACATCGTACCCTCTCCATCAGTGTCATGTTCATGCTCTCTGCTACACCATTGAGCTGTGGTGTCTTTGGCGTAGTCTTCTGGTGTCGTATCCCTTGCTTTATGCAATACGCATCAAAGGGACAAATGTATTCGCTGTCATTGTCGGACCTAACATATATAAACTTTTTGTCCGTCTCACTTTAAACGGAGGCCTGAAACTCTTTGAAAGTGGGCAGTACTTGGTCTTTAAAGCATAGACTCAAAACTTTTCTGGAACAATCATCAATAAAAGTCACAAAGTAAGAAGCACCACCAATAGATTTTACCTTCATAGGACCGCAAACATCCGAGTGAATTAACTCGAGCAATGCCGGCTTCCTTGAACTTGGGTGACTTTGGAAAGACACCATATTTTTCTTTTTCGCCAAATAGTGCGTGCATCTCTCCAACTTTGTTGACTTGAGACTCGAAATCACCGTCATGTTAAACAAGTAGTAGCTCATTCCCTTCTCGCTGATATGACTGATCTGTCTGTGCCACAACCCGGTAGACGCATCAACAACTGTGTTCACCTCCCGCGTCTCCTTTGCGCTCCCTTCTATGTAGTAGAGTCTGAACCTCTTGCTTCCTCTGGCAATCACTATCGAACATCTGGAAGGCTTCCACTGACCGTTCCCAAAGAGATTGAAGAATCCCTCATCATCCAACCTTCCAACCGATACCAGGTTGAAATGGATATCGGGGACATGGCGAACATCCTTGAGAACAAGAATTGCACCCGTCTTGGTTCTCACATCCACATCTCCAATAGCAACAGTCTTCGACACATCTTCGTTGTCCATCTTCAATACTTCAGCCTCTTGCTGTGTAAGTGGTAAAGAGTGCCCTGTTGTGAGATACGTGCGCTGAAGCTCATGAGTCCACCAACCAAGAATTGTTATCGCATGCGAGGTTCATGACTACCTCATCACTTACAATGATCACATCGCCTCCATGTGTCGAGGCAGTCGCTATAGTGCTCTCACTCTGCTTTCCCTTGTCGTCCTTTTTCTCCTTCCAAGTGAAACAGTTCTGCTTGATGTGGCCCTTCTTGCCACAATGGTAGCACTCCGAGTCCTCGTACCGACTCTTGGACTCCCCTTTGCTCCTGTCTCTGCCATTGTTCCAACCCCTGCTTTTACTCTTTTCACGGCTCTCTGAAACAAGCGCCTCTGAGATTTCTTCCGCATCTCTTCATTCAGCATCCCGCTTTTGGCGAACTCCAGATTGACCACGCCTTCTGGAGCAGAAGCGATCATAGACACTCGTACGGTTTTCCACGAGTCTGGCAAAGTACACGGCAATCAAAGCCCCTGAACTTCGTCGTCGAACTTGACTTCCATCGAGGATAGCTGGTCAACCACGCACTAGAACTCACTCAAGTGATCCGTGATCGACGTACTATCTTTGTACCGCAGACCCATCATCGTTTGGATCAGGAACCTGTTTGCCCTGGTCTTCTTCGCGTACAAAGATTTCAGCTTCTCCCAAAGTGTCTTCGCGTGCTCTATAATGGCAACGTGATTGTACATGTTCTCGTCAACCAACTGTCGTATGTACTCACACACTTGTATATACTTGAAATTTTAGTCTTCTTCAGATTTATCACTAGGTTTCTTGGAAGCAAATATCGGAAGATGCAGCTTCTTAACAAATAGCAAATCTTTTATCTTGATCCGCCAATTGTAGTAGTTGGTTACGTTCAAGTTTACCATACGCACCAGCTTTGCGTCCATCTTTTCTTCTTGGTTTGATTGTCAACTTCTGACACCACTGTGAACCCAAAGTTCTAATATCATGTGTTGGGAATGAAACGCGAAAACCGTTTTCCTAAACCAAGAAGCTGCGAGAGAACCGAAGAAAAGCACACAAAACCAAATCGCCAAAATCACACAGAAAAGCCAAACGCAGACACGAGATTTTTACGTGAAAAATTCAGATGGAAAAAACAACGGGACGATCGGAATCCAACCCTGAAAAGCCTACACTAATGGAATAAGAAATACGATGACTCCTTACAAACTTTTCACCGATCCAAACGTATCACCACAACTCCTTGAAGAAGAAAAGATGATACAAGCACACAAAGAACGAAGATGACGAGAAAGAATTACCCAAAACGATCTCCTCTTCGATGTAGCCGTCAATCTCCTATTTCTCTCTCCAATAGTGCTTGCCTCTTTTTGCAATGTTTAGAGAGAGATTTTAGGATTAGGAAATACCTAATATATATATAGATTCAAATCCACAACTAATCCAATTACATTGAGGTATTCCTATTATAAGTAGGAATACCCAATCCAAATCTATTGAGGTATTCCTATTATATGTAAGAATATCCAATCCAAATCCATTGAGGTATTCCTATTATATGTAGAAATACTCAATCCAACTCCGGAATGTTTTCATATAGGTTGGGAACCCCATCCACTCCAACAATAACATACCAAATTTGATATGATACGGGCCATAGAGTAACACCTACAGAAAGACAAACTTCCTCAAAGGAATATAGAATATTATTTTGGCTGTGCGTCTACCTGCTGCTTTTACATTACTACTTATGCTAGACAAGTTATGAGGGAAGCCAGGAACTTTTACATTATGTGTAGATAGAATAAGGTTAATCCGTACGGGTTTGGTTCAAAATCATGAAGAAAATATCAAGCACATGAATCAGCTGAAATACACCATTGGCATGCTTTTCTAACCGTCCAAAGAGTCATGGAACATTGATTAACTTCTCTGTTTTACACATGCAGGAAAAGATGCAACAAACGATTTCGAAGATGTTGGTCACAGCGACAATGCGAGGGAGATGATGGACAAGTACTACATTGGGGAGATCGACCCATCAACAGTTCCAATTAAGCGCTCTGTCATCCAACCCCAGCAGCAACCGGCTTACAACCAAGATAAAACCTCTGATGTCTGGATTAAAATATTACAGCTCCTTGTGCCTATTCTGATCTTGGGCATTGCCTTTGGTGTTCGACACTTCACCAAGGTAGAATAGTGTTCCCGATCGTCTTCAGAAGCATAGAATCTTGTCAGCATGAGATTTGTGATGGTAGATTGGATTATTTAGAAGTAATACCTTAAATTAGTAACTATATTACTGCTGTGTGGTGGATTTAGACCTTTTGTCATGAAATTACTGCATTAAAGTTAGAATGTTCGAATATGCTTATGGAGTGGACCTTGAGGATCACTTGGAGCTTATTCTGTTGGCATCAATCCAAGCACTATGACTTCATATGTAAACTTCTAATTTGTAAGAATTTGTACGTGGAACAGATTCGAAACTTGAAAATTTTATATCCAGGAGTGCAAAACTAGATGAGCTTATCAAAATCTTCTCAAAAGTTGGTTCAATTTTGGAGCACCTTTTGATAGCAACCTCCAATCTGTTGTGAAAAGTTGCTTTTGCTACTAGTTTTTAAAAAGCAACAGCAATCCCTAATCAAGGCTGGGTTGGTTTATTATTGTTGCTTCTGCTTTTTTTTTGGATAGTTACGAGTGTTTTAATTGATAAGTCGGTCCAAATTTGGTACTGCTTTTGACAGCAGTCTTCATCTGCTACCAAAAGCAACTTCTGCTGTCAGTTTTTGAAAATCAGCAGCAATCGCCAAACCAAACCTTTAGTTTCTATTATGCTTTTGGGCTGGTATTGTTATATTATTTAAGAGAGATTTTGTTATGCTTTTATGATATTATTGTGATTTATTGCCTGTTTTCCATCAGAATGGTTTTTATGGGTTTATATAAGCATTGACAGACATAATATCAATGCTGTGTTAATAAATGCTGTGTTGGTCCCTAAATTCTGGCGAGAGGGCCTTGGCAGTTGGGTTGTCAATGGTAGTCGATAACGTAACCCAATTATTTTAGAATTATAAGGTATGGATTCCAAAGTCCATACCCTATGATGGTGGTTAAGGTTTGGATATGACCTCAACCGAATCTGATACTCGGTAAGAACCCTGAAACCTATTTAAACATGACAAATTTATAGTTTATAACATACATTTCATTAAAGTTTGAATGATCTCTCAAGAATTTTAGATAACAAGGCTCAAATGTTTTACAAGTATGCATCATCGCGTATGAAAACTTCTAAATTGTGGCCGAATGAATGAAGCAAGCAAGCCATTTAAATTGTGGTCAAATAAGTTACAAAAAATTAAATATATGATAGTTTAAACACCTAATTGTAAAACCCAAAACTTGAAAAGAATGCGACTCAGAGCCAAAACCAAATGCAAAAACCTTAATAGGATTTGGAATCCATAAACCCAACCCGACACAAAGCCTTCCTGAATATAAGAGTCGGATCAGGTACCACTTTTAGACAAAACTCATTAGCTCAACCAGCTCAGTACAATACAATAATGTTATGCTTTCAAAGAACTATTTGAACTTCTGTGCTTCCTCATAACGAGTACAAGAATAATCTCAATATATAAATTACAGTCCGATATCATTTATATGCATATCACTTTTCATCGGCCTCAGAGTAGCTTTTTGCACTCTCCCCCATTATACATCAAGAATCTCTTCACATCTTTTTAAGGCAGATTTCACATAATTTGGTTGTCGAAAAGTGAACCACCGATATCGAAATGCCAAACCTCTGCCTCTGATCCATTTGGCAACTTTGGCAGCACTCCATCAAATTGCAAACAGATTCTTATCGACATCTTGAGGCCGGATTGTTGCAGTAGACTGTAGACTTGATGAACGATCAGCATCCTTGGCACAGCAGAGATATCATAACCATGTCGATGATGCAGGTGCATATGTATTGTTATACTTCAGCATTAGGCTTAGTTTGTAAACTTCTCAAACATATATTAATCAATCGCCAGAATCATAGCTCAATATTCATCTGTTTCTGTTAGTCCCATCTGATATACTTCGTGTGCCAAACGAAAACCAACCAAGGACGAGCAGAAAATATTGATCAGATTGATTGCAACTCTCCCAAGTGACTCCATTAAGGATTCCAACTTAATTTCTCTATTCAATTCTTCGTGGTCATGTTCGACCCCGACAAGCAATAACCAGCCCCTATGGGAGAAGACCCCAACGAGACGAGTAGAAATAAATTATCTATATAATTAAATAGGTAAAAGGATACCATGAGAAGCCATTGAGGACAACCATGCTGTCAGATCCTGTCATGGAGGGTCACGACCAGATCATGGGCATCATCGAGAAGCTTCCAGACGTCCAGACGCCCTGCCATGCTGTTGCATTCCCTTACGATCTCGTCCATGCTGCTGTAGCTCTCAATGATAAGCTTCCTCCTCTGAAGAACACATGCTGCAATTGCATACAGAAGCAAGTCTTCCGTTGGTGGTGCTCGAGATCTTATCCTTCCCCATGCTGATTTACCAATCCCTGCTCGAATTGCCGCCTGGTCTGCCCACATCACCTCCCACAGACACAAGGTCTGGTCAAAGTCGAGCTCCCGCCGGAAAAGAACCACCACCATCCTATATACAAAGCAGCAGTCCTCTGCTTGGAGCTTCTCTAGGTGTCTATACAAGTGGGAATCCTTGGACTTTATTATCTTTGACACGATGTTTAACTGTCTACGGATACCCACCTCATCAAGCCTGAAGTTGTGCCGTGCTTTCTTCATAAAGCCCACAAAGCACCAAAATGCCTCAAAATCCTCTTCCATCACTGCAAGTATGGGGGATAGGAGATCACTCATCCCTTGGCAGTAGCCAATTTCTGCATCGTAAAGGGCATATGCCTCGAGGACTGCAACAAGGCGAGAAGCATGGTAAATCCTGCATGGCTCCAGGTGTTCAAAGTCTTTCAAACCAACAGATGCAGCAGCCTCAAGTGCCTTGTCCTCGGAGACTTCAGCTTGTACTGGAGAATAGATGACCCATTCTGCATTAGCTCGGATGGCATCTAAACGGATGATACGCTGCCATGTGGAGAAGTCCTCTTTTATTTGTCTAGGATTGAGAATGTCCTCCTTGAGAGAACTAACCTTGTCATGTTTAGAATCATTTTCCATGTTCCCTTCAGCACTGGGCAATGACATACTTTCTACGTCTTCATATGAGGATTCGTTATCCGAAGATGCAGTCTCCACTGGAGGTGAATCAACATTAGTTACCTCACTCTTTTCCTCTTCTTCATAAGATGCACCAGTGTTCCCATTCTCCTCTTCTGTGTTAAGGTTACATGTTTTGCAGGTAGAAGTTTCATCATTCACAGGGTGCTTGGAAATATCGATATCTGGGCTTCCTTGCTCAGTGAAGGCTTCAGATGCCGGAGACTCGGGGACATCAATACAACTAGGGCTGTCTACAGAACTGACTTCATCAATTGCTTTCACCACCTTGTCACCCTCATCCATGTGCTTTAACATTCGCTTACAGCTTTTCCTTAGTTTCTCATATTCTTTCCTGTATCATGTTAAAAGACGTAAGCCTCCATGCTTTTCAATATTCATTTCCTGAGTTTCTCATATTGCTTTTAAAACATGCCATTACAATATTTTCAGACAATCAATTGTCGTTATCTTTCCATGTGCTCTAAACTCAAAAACAAAGAAAGATGCATGAAGCTATTAAGATTAAATGTTATTAACACACCTTTTCTGTTTTCCAATTTCTTTCCTTTCAGCCTCTGTACTATTCATGTTGTCATACCTGTAGAGCAAAAAAATTATTTCAGCAATAATTATGAAGAACTTGCTAGCAAGAACATAAAGGAAGCATCTTTAAACCCCATTATAATCAGGGGGAAAAAATCATGCAGAATCAAGAAGCTCAAAATGTCAAAATATGAGGCACCAAGCTTATTGAATTGTCTCAAACACTGGGAAAATTTTGTCATGTGGAAAGTTTGTATCATTTTTTTTTGTAAAGTTTGTATCCATATGATCAAGGTAATATAACTATAAAGATGACTAGAATCTAAATCTTCAGTTGTCAACTTCAAAACATAAGGTATTACATATCCTATTAATAGAAACTTGGTTTAATACTTGGCTTAATTTTATTGATGGGTGGGGCTACATATATATAGGAGAGGCTAACCCCTCTCTCTACTATTCTACTAGATGTGGGACTAAACACCCACTAATACTCTCAACACTCCCCCTCAAGATAGGAGGTATATATCAATTATCCCCATCTTGTCACATAGTTTAGAAATACTCGATGAATTAAGGTCCTTAGTGAGACAATCTGCAACTTGTTCTTCTGAGCGAACATGATCGAGCTTTAATATCCATTTTTCTAGCTTCTCTTTGATAAAGAACAGATCGATCCCGATGTACTTAGTTCTGTCATGCTGGACTGGATTGTTAGCTATACTTATTGCAGCTTGATTGTCACTTAAAAGACGCAACGGTGTTCCCTGGTCCAGCTTCAACTCCGTCAGCAATGCTCTTACCCACAACAACTCTGACACTCCCATAGTAATAGCTCTATACTCTGCTTCAACAGTCGATCGTCTACCACAGACTGTTTCTTGCTTCTCCATGAGATTAGGTTACAAAGACAATACTCTGAGGTAGACCTTCTGTCGTCCATGCAGCTTGTCCAATTTGCATCGCATTACCCCTCAACATCTATGTGTCCATTTTTCTTGAACCATAGCCCTCTTCCAGGAGTCCCCTTCAGATATCTCAGGATACGAAAAACTGCATCCATGTGACCCTTCCTTGGATCATGCATGTAGCGACTCACTAGACTCACAACAAGGGCGAATGTGGCCTAGATAAATCAATTTGCCTACAAGTCTCTGATATCTCTCACGATCAACATGCTCTCCCCTTTGCATCCAACTTATCTTTCTGATCGATTGGAGTGACTGTCGATCGACATCCCAGCATACCAGTCTCTGTGAGCAGGTCTAATACATACTTCCTCTGAGAGAGGAGGATCCCATCTCTTCCTCGAGCCACCTCGATCCGGAGAAAATACCTCATCATTCCCAAGTCCTTCACTTCAAACTCCTTAGCGAGTTTTGACTTCAGCTGGGTGATCTCTTCCTCATTATCACCTGTGATCACTATATCATCCACATACACTGCAAGTATGGTGATGTGGCCTCTTGCATGCTAGAAGAAAACCGTGTGATCTGCATTGGTCTGGAGGTACCCCATGCCTGTGACAACCTTTCTTAATCTATCAAATCAGGCTCGAGGAGATTGCTTGAGCCTATACAGTGATTTCTTTAGCTTGCACATCTTTTCCGTCGACTGCTTCGTGCAAAATCCCGGAGGGGTCTCCATGTATACTTCCTATTGTAGGTCCCTATGAAAAAAAACGTTCTTCACATCCAATTGATACAACTGTCACCTATGGTTTGCTGCAAGGGAGATCAGGGTTCTCGCAGTGCTCATCTTTGCCACTGGAGCAAATGTCTCATCATAGTCGATGCCAAAGGATTGAGTGAATCCCTTTGCAACCAACATTGCCTTGTACCGCTCCACCTTTCCTTCTGGCGTCTCCTTTACTGTGAAGACTCATTTGCATCCAACTGTTCTCTTTCCTTTGACAACGGAACAAGCTCACATGTCCCATTTCTTTCGAGTGCCCCAAGTTCCTCCAACATTGCAGCTCTCCACCTTGGATCTTCCTTTGCTTCCTGCCAACACTTAGGCAAAGAGGTGGTGTCTAACGATGCAATGAATGCTCGATAGATAGAGGATATATTAGAGTAAAAAAAAATTTTGGCAATATCATGTTTATAACCATAACGATTGACTTTTTTCGCATTATTGCGAGAAGATCTCCTTAAGGGAATATGAGGAAGTGGTGAAGAGATCATACCATCCGCATCTGAATCAGAGGAATCCGGTGCGGGAGGTGCATCTTCAAGAGTTGGGGCAGGGTTAGGCGAGGGACATGGCACAATAGGCACAGTAGTAGACTGCTACTTTCTCCTTCTGTAGACTTGGAGCTCTGTAGATTGTTCTGTAATCTGCTCCTCCCCCTGCACTAGAGCATCACTTTCTCCCTCCTAATTGTCACCACTTTCTTTCTCCTAATTATGTGCATCCTCATTACTTTTCTCACCCTCGCTCTCCCCCTTGTTCCCTTGGACCAGCTTCCATCATTGGACATGGAACTGACCCGACAATCACGCTTGGGCCCATCTCCCCCTCACTCCTAACGCCTCATGTGTTAGGTGTGTCACCAAATGCGGAGCCTTCACCTGAACCATTGTGGTAGTATGTTTACATCTCTCTGAATGTAACGTCCATGTTTACAAAGAGCCTTCGCTCCACCGGACTCCAACAAGAGTATCCCTTCTGAGTCCCTGAGTAGCCAACAAAGATGCACTTTACTGTCCGAGGTTCTAACTTTTCCACCGCATGTTTGTTATCTTTTACAAAATATACACATCCAAATACCTTGGGGAGAACAATGTACTAATTATCTCCTGTAAGCATCTTAAACGGTGTCTTCCATCATAACACCTGAAAGGGCATCATGTTGATGAGATATGCAGCCGTCAACACGACATGCCCCCACAAGTGTTTAGGAACATTCATGGCAAACATCATTGACCGTGCTACTTCCAACAAGTGCATGTTTTTCCGCTCTGCCACGACATTCTGTGCTGGTGTATAGGTACACAAAGTCTGATGATGTATCACATGGGCTGATAAGTACTCTTCAATAGCCTTGTTGGTGTATTCTGATCCATTGTCTGATCCCAAAATCTTTACTTTAGCATTGTACTGTGTTGTAATCCTGCGATAAAAATATTGAAAGCATGCAAAGACATCACTCTTACTCTTCATTAGGTGTACCCAGGTGACACGAGTGTAGCAGTCAATAAAGGTGACAAACCATTTAAGACTATTAACTCCAATTGTAGGACAATGTCCCCACACATCAGAGTGTATCATAAGAAAAGCAGCTAAACTTCTATTTCCAGAACTCACATAAGAGCTCCTGGTATGTTTTCAAAGCTCACAAGCATCACAAAACAACTTTTGTTTATTAGCCTTTTGATACATTGATGGATACATCCGACTCAGTAGACTGAATGAAGAGTGTCCCATGCGCTGATGTTGAAGTAATAATTCTGCTTCCACTGTTCTTCGCGACTCCTTCGATTGTGCTCCTTCCACCAGTGATGCTAGTACTGTGTCCAGCCCACCCATGTCCAAGTACCGTAGCCCCTTATGCCAAGTGCCAGTCCCCAACCGTCTCTCCGTTCCCTTCTCCTGAAAAATCACCTTAGGAATGTTAAAGGAAACAACACAATTAAGTTTAAGAACAATAGCACTAATGGACAATAGATTAATGAAAAAAGATAGAGCATGCAAGACATCAGTAAGGATTATGGAATGGGTGCATTCAACTGTGTCTTTACCCATAATGGGTCTAGCCGTACCATCAGCAATCTGAATGCTTTTAGGCGTCGTCAGGTAAGTATAATCTTGGAACTCATCATGGGCACCCGTGAGATGGCGGGATGCCCTAGAGTCAATTATCCAACCTGGTTTGTGGATAGATGCCAGGGCATGGACAGATATACATGTGCTTGTATTGGCATAGTGGGTGATATTACCCCCGAAGGTGGTTGGAGTTGATGCCCCAGAGGTGTGGGCTCGACTGTCGCTGGTTCCAAGCTTCATGCTTCTCCATACCTCTAGCATTTCCCTCTCACTAGGGGTAATCTCGAGTGACTGACTCTCACTTCCCTCTTCTGTCAGGTTTGCCTTGTGTCCTCCGGAATTATTACTTCTGCCATCAGCATAGCCTCCACTGCCACCCCTACGCCCTCCACGGCTGCGTCCGCGGCCGCTGGACTGGCCTCTCAGGGGCTTCGTACAGAATCTGATGAAGTGTCCAGGGTCTCGGCCTCCACAGTTGTAGCACCCTCCCCTCCGTAAGGGTTTGTATTAAAAGCTGTTAAGCTGATTTTCCCCCAGAGAGCTAGTGGTGCTAGGCATCAGTTTCAGTTGTGCCTCTTCTTGTGCTATAGCAGCTATGGCCTCCTCTAGTAATGGCAGCCTGGGTTGAGCAAGTAGGATATTCCTCCTCTGCTCGAATGCTGGGTTGAGTCCCTTCAGGAACTTCATCATCCTCTGTCGTGAAACATACTCCATGAACTTCTTATAATATTTCGCAAATGCCGATTCCACTTGCTCATCTTCCACGCCAATGGAGACATAGTGGTCGAGATCTGACCAACACTTTTTCAATAGAACCACATACTCGGAGATGGTGTGATCTTCTTGGACCACCTTATCAAGTTCATCTTGTAGTCGAAAAATCCTCATAGGGTTGCCCGACCCTGAGTACATATCTCTCAGCGTCATCCAAATGTCACAAGCACCCTCCATTGCTTCCATGTTGCCCTACACTTGGTCGGTCAATGAGGTTGTCAATCATCCAGCAACAACATTATTGACGATCTCCCACACAGCAAATTCATGTGAGGAGTGATCTTCAGGTGCCTTGGTTTGGCCATTCACATAGCCCACCAAGCCTCTTGCCTTCAGAGTCTACATTGCTTGACGCGACCATTCCAAGTAGTTAGAAGTACCCTCCAACTTTATCTCCAGTTTCTCCAACTTTTCTATTTTGTATGGTGAAGGATCCACATCTGCGTGTGCAGCACGGAAGCTAGTCTCGGTCAGCCTCTTGGATAAGAGATCGTCCACCAAAGCCTTCATCTCTTGGGCCGTCAGCTTGTCGTACATCGTCTCCATCGTCTTCTTCTTGTCCTCTTCCATCAGCAAGATCAACAAGACGGTGACAGATCTAGATTGTCTCCACCTTTGATCGTCGTCTTCTCCACGTCTACTGTTCCTCCAGCATCAGCGGTGTCCCTGAGAGTCGTTGCTTACGTCCCGTGCACAGCTTCTACCCGAGGTCGCATAGCCTGACGAGAAGGAAAAACCGACAGTTGTAGTCGAGATCAGAAGTTCACACAAGAGTTCCCTCACTGATATATCTTGATCCAACAAGCAACTATATAATTAATATCCCGATTATAACTTACTGCTACAAAACAATAATCATAAAATTAAATTTTTCGGTCTTCCGTGCAATCGTAGTTGTATATGGACTGAACCGAGTTACAACTTACAGGAGAGAAGAAGAAGATCGTCGGGGTCGGGGGTCGCCGGGATCGCAGCGGCAACAACAGTAGTCGCGACAACAACAGCAACATCAGCCGCGACAGCAGCAGCAGCAGCAGCCGCCGCCGCCGCAGGGCAGGCCGGGGGGGCTGGGACGTGTGGCTAGGCAGTTGTCGGGGCCGGCGGGGGCTGCTGGCTACAGGGCAGGCCGACGGAGCTGCGGCTCGTGGTCAGGCGGTCGTCGGGGCCGGCGGGGAAAGAAGGGAGGGGGGCGGCTGTGAGAGGGTTAGGTTTTGGAGAAGGGTGGGAGAATTTGGCTCTGATACCAAATAGAAACTTGGTTTAATATTGGCTTAATTTTATTGATGGGTGAGGCTACATATATATAGGAGAGGCTAACCCCTCTCTCTAATATTCTACTAGATGTGGAACTAAACACCCACTAATATTCTCAACACTAGTATTTCTCATTTTCTATACAACTATACAAGTATACAACCATATATAAGTGAAACATAAAATATACATCACCATCATCGAAGCCTTCTCCGATCATAATAGGGCTGGCTTATGGAGCATAAGAAAACTTCGTACAAGACTTGGACAAAGTTTTATGACCGGATGTCGACATGTCAACTCTCTATGTCGGTGCCAAAATCCTAGGCAAGGTAGTTATGAGTATGAGAAGGTTGTTCCATTAAACCTAGGTGGTTAGTTGGCAGATAGGTAGACCTACATTTTGGATTGTAGTTTAAGTTCATGGAACCAATGAGCACCATTCAAGTTCTCCTAGACTATAATGAGTCTAGACGAAGAGGTAAGTGATACAATCCCAAAAACACACAATCGACGACAAATTTAAATTATTGGCATGCAAGACACAAGAATCAACCTCTCCAAAAAGTCACTTAGCATAAAAAACTGTTTGCACTGGAATTTCAACCTTAACTGTTGCCATGAAGAAACAAGTTCCATTGCAAATTTGACCAAAAGAAAAATAGATAAATGTTGTTTATCTTATGAGGGTACAATAGTAATTCTAACAGTTGACAAATAAACAACAATGCTTTTATTGGGGCATCTTCTGGATTCATCTATAGAATCCCTTCTCTTCCATTCAGCTCTACCACAGGGCATCTTGCATGTAATATCAGTAACCACATGTCCTTCTTGCCTCAATCCACGTTTGTTTTGGTAGACCTCTTGTCCTAGATCGCCTTTAAAGACAATTTACTACTTTTTGAACATTGCATCTATTGGTCTCTATGCACATGTTCAAACCAATTGAAGGTTTTTTGCTTCAATCAAAACCAGTTCTCATGGGTGCACTCATTGCATGTCCTATCTTCTATCATATTGTTATTGATCCACCTCAGAGTTCTCAATTCAGCTTCGTTCATTTTTTGGAAAAGCTGATAAATATACCACGAGCAAATAAAAACTAATCTCTCTTTTTTTAATTGACAATGAGCAGATTTATGCAAGAGATAAAGAGAAATGCTATTAGGCTCAAAACATCAAGGATTTTTTTTTTCTTTCTTTTATTGTGATTTTCAGAAAAAAATCACACTTTTTCTAGAATGGGGCAACTAGATAAAAGATGTGAATCGTAGCAAGAAGCAACTGCATATTGTTGTCCCCTATGAGCCTATGACAAAACAACGGACCAGCCTTCATCTCGTCCAAAGGTAAATGCCTCGTCCTTATTATTGATAATCAAAGTGCTAAGGAAGTATATGATGGAAATGAAGATGAAGCCAAGGAGCTAATGATAAATTGAGATAGAAGAACGATGGAGACAGCAATGATACTTTGTCATCCGACATCAAGTTGAAATGAAACACAAGCAATTTTGCGAAATCTGCAACCATATGAAGTCATTCGACTTTCAGGTCATGTGCAGATTACTCTTTGATGTTGAAGGAGTTCTTGATTAGAACCTTTACTAATACGGTTCTATGCAAGCTCACCAACATAGATAGCATGACATTACTGAGATGTCTTACTGTCTGATATACTGCTACACAAGTAGCCATGGGTTTGTTAATGCATGATATCACAAGTTAAATCCTTCTCCCAAGTTCAATACAATCTCGTGCAGTTTCTTTGTCAGCATATTGCCTGCAATTGCATTGTGGGATCCTTCGATCATGCCCAAAGATGGATAAGCATATTCACTCACCACATTGCAAGTTTTGCAGCAAATGTGAATGATGCAATCGGCTGGTTGGAGATGTCAAGGAATTGAATGATCGGCTGGTTAGAAGTACTATGTCGGCTGGTTTGCTGTAGATTTTTAAGGGGATTTGTTTCTCTAGCGGATTTAGGGCTGCCTTTATTTGTGTTTGATGCTTTCTCGCCTCAGCAAAGGCATCTACTTGATACAAGTTTACCAACAGATCCTATCTGGTCAAATACTCGGTGAGAACTTAACACTCATAAAAAATAACAAAAAATGCAGAACGTGTCCCATCTCTTCTTCTTCTTCTTCTTTTGAAATAAGGCCAGTCAATAATGACCGTCCCTTCTCCTAGGCTACTAGCACCAACACCACTCCCGTTTAATTACATTTTGTTCCAGATTGGGATTCGAACCCATGCCCACTCCTCTCTTCCCTTACCAGCACTGGACTACCACCTCGGTGTCCCATCTTTTCTTAAAAGATGAATGATGTATAGTTTTGCACTAAAGATATAATGTCAACAATTTCACTCAAAACATTATATGAAGCTATGAACACCTTTTAGATAATGTATCTTTCAAGCAATCTTATGCAAAATATAGTTTTAGATGAATCTAAAACAGAACCATGAAAATCAAACAAGTAGAAAACAAATTAAAGACTCCAATGAAACAATTTAGATGTGACAAATCATGTCAGAAATCTCACACTCCAAGAAGGAAAGGCCAAACTTCAGCCCTGATGTTTGGGTCAATTCCCTGTACAACAATACACTATGTTATTATAGTCATTTCTCAAAGAAGAATAAACAGCTAGCTCTATTTACATGCAGGAAATGCTTACCCCACTGCGGACTTTCTTTAAAAACTTGACCCCTCCATCTCGGAACTTTCCTTCTGATGTAAATAAACACTTCCATTGCTGCTGAGAAAGCACACGTTTTCTTTTTCTTCGAGACCATGGAGATTTAAGGGTACCTCTGCAAAATTATGCAGTAATGTTCTCAATAAATGTTTCAATGACCATGTAAGAAAGCTGAAAGCATAAATAAGTCATGGAAGTTTGAACCTAGATTGTATGTTACGAGTTCACTCTACTCTTATGATACTCAGTAATGCAAAACATATGGAGAATTGCAGTGCCAATGTAGGTCCAAGTGAACAACTGGAAAGATGGGAGTGTAGAACATATAGGCCAACCTCCCCTTCTTATTGCAGAAGGCAATAGTGTTAACGTAAAAGCAGAATATGAATCCCATATGCAACTACTACCACAATGTCAAGTGTTCACTACAAATGATCATTGCACAAGTGTAAAAGAATGATGTGAAAGAATTTTTCATAAACTTGACACATGAAAAGCCATTTAGCAACATCACTGACATCCTCCAAGTCTCAAACCAAGAACAGGACCAATGCCAAGCAATCATTTGGATCAGGTATGGTGTACAGAATTTAAAACCAGCGAAACTCAAATATTGATCTCACAATATGAGAAGTAGGGATATAGCTGGAGTAAACACTCCAAAACTCATAATCAAACACCCAATAGGAGTTGGAGACTAGGAAGCACGGACACTTTGAGAACCGGTGGCATGTTCGTGTCTTATTCTCCCGAACACATTGGACATGACACACGTACTCCAAAATACGCTACAACACGCCAAAACTGGTGTCGCGTCTCCGTCAGCGTATTCATTTGTGTTGTGTTTGTGTCAAAATACACCAGGAGGCATAGACACTCCCAAACTGGTTTTGCACATCGGACACGGCACAAACACACTTCCTACATGACATTGACACCCCAACATACACTAGGACATCCCCAAATTGGTGCTGTGCTCCTGTTCCCATATCCATATTGTGTCATGTGACTCATGCCATACTCTGTGACAGTGCAACATGGGTTGGAGACAAAACGTTGGGGTGAAGTTTTTCTTAACTTCGGTCCCGCAGCAACTTTCAGGTTTACAATGGAGTTTCTCCTAACTCAAAATGACACCCAAATGATTGCTTGGCATTGGTCCTAGACTGGGAAGCAAGGAAAGCCCGAAAGACAAAATGCCCATTATGTCAGACACATATCTGCATGTCGTGTCCGTGTCCGTGTGACATATATATTACATGAAAAACTAGCACAGTACAAATGAAGCTCATTTATCTATCTAAATGCAACAAGCGACGGCGGAAGGAAGGAAGCAGGCGGACTCACCGATGGGAAGGAGGAGCAGCAGGAAGCGATCGCAAATGAGCGCACGATGACGAAGAAGAGGAGGAGGAGTAGTTGGATTCTTTGGAAGAAGGTTTACCAAGAGTTGAAGGAGCAGTAGGAGTAGAAGTAGTGTGTGCTCGGCGAAGAGCTCTCATAATCTAAATATCTACTTCTAGTACAAGTAGGGATCCAGGGTTAGGGTTAGGGTTTTTGATGTTGTTGTTGTTGCTCATTACCTACGGGAGGAGAACACGAGAGTGGCGGCCAGGGCTAGGCCGGCCATGGCCGTGACTCCGACGGCCACTCCGACATTCCACCTCCCTCCTCCTCCTCCGCCTCCGCCCGATGAGAAAATCCAACACACTCCGGCCCTCTCCACCAAGCCTCGAACCCACATCGATCGCCGCCACCGACTCCTCCGCCGCCGACTTCGCTGCTTCCAAGCTCCTCCACCATAACCTAACCGTAACCTCTCTCTATATATAGATCTTGACCACTTTCTCTCTCTCTAGATCTTGATTTCTTCCTCTCTCTCTCTATAGAAAATGATGGGACGAGGAGGAGAGAGAAAGTGAGTCACCGACGACTGCTTTTACTTAACTTGAGAGAGAGAGAGAGAGCCACTTTTTTCTTCTCTGTCTTAACTAACAGTCTTTCTTTGTGAGACAATTAGGATTAGATTTAGGACCACCAAACAAGAGAGAGAGAGAGAGAGAGAGAGAGAGTCTCTTGCTTGCTTTCTTTACTTTTAAGTTTTAATACTTTATTATCCCCATCTTAATTAGTCTAATCAGCAATTAAAGGGTATTTATAAGGGCACTACACAATTTACTCGGGACTAGCCCAATGAAAAATTAGGAAAAATTACAAGTTTGCCATCATGAAAGTTACTCGGGGCTAGCCCACTGTTATAATCAGGACTGTCGAAATTCTGACAGTCCTACCACATGGAAGGACTGTCAAAATATCGACAGTCCTAAAAGTAGAAAGGTCTGTCACAAATTTGACAGTCCTAACCTAGTTAGGACTGTAAAAAATATGACAGTCCTTCCTACTTTTAGGACTGTCGATATTTTGACAGTCCATTTTCCAAAATTACAAGTTTGCCACACTTGGGGCTGCCCCACACCAAAGTATAAAAGTGGAATGGGTTTCTATTTTTGGCATTCCACCTAGACTTAAGAAACCCTCATTCCACCAAGGCCAAACCTAAATTTGGAAATAGGTATTTGTGGTTGGAGGAGTATTTAACTTTGGTGATACTCCAAGAAAAATACTTATAACGGTATGTCTTCGACAAGCTACGTTGAATAAGTTTTGCAATAGTGCGAAAAAGATTTAGTTTCTTTTGATTAATGTAGGAACAATGCATGAAAAAATGTTCGATGACGAAGTCGGATCGTCCAATTCATTAATTATGCACTCCGGACGTTCCGAAGAACAAGTTGGTTGTTCCGAAGCACGTACGGTACGTAAAACGACAACCCTAATTTGACAGTCACGAGTTAGGACTGTAAACATTAGACAGTCCTATATAAATATAGGACTGTCAAATATTACACAGTCCTATATAAATATAGGACTGTCATAAATTCGACAGTCCTACTTAAAAGTTGGACTGTCATAATTATGACAGTCCTATATAAAAATTGGACTGTCAAAATAGTGACAGTCCTTGATATTTATATGAAGTTATTAATTTATATTTTTTTTATATTGGTTATAGGAACCTTGTTCAGAGATTGTGGTACATCCTGCCGTTGGTGTTGATGTGGATGATATTTTCACAACGGATATTGAATTTGCAAGCCATGAAGAAGCAATAGAGTGGTGCAGAGAAGTTGGGAGACGACATAACGTAGTTATTGTCATTGCAAGATCCATCCGATCTCGGCCGGGCCGAAAAGTTCTTGAGCTTGGATGCGAAAGAGGAGGTGTGTTTAGGGATCATAAAAAAAAGGGTGTTGTTGAAAAAGAAATCCCTAAGAAAATTGTTGGGACGAGAAAATGTGGTTGTCCATTGAAGGTGTTGATTGTAAAAGTTGAAGATGAGAAGTGGATAATCGAAGTTAAGAATGGAAGACACAATCATCCTATTCCAGGGACGCTTACGGGTCATGCCTACGCAGCACGGTTGAAGGAGGATGAGAAAAAGTTGGTTGAAGAACTGTTCCTTTCAGGAGTTGCACCGAAACAAATTTTTTCTGCTGTGCGACAAAAACAAGATGGGAACAAGTCTACCATGAGGACGATCTATAATAGTTTGGCCAGAGCGAAATGCAATAGTATGAAAGGAAGAATGGCGATGCAGCAACTATTGAAGTTGCTTGGCGAGCATCACTACGTGGAGTACCATAGAAGACATCCACAAACTGATGAACTCCTTTCATTGTTTTGGGCTCATCCTGATTGCACACATATGGCTCGGTCCTTCGCAGACGTGTTGGTCCTTGATTATACATATAAGACCAACAAGTTCAAGATGCCTCTTTTGCATGTTGTCGGGTTTACCTCTACGGGAAAAACATTTGCAGTCGCTTTTTGTTTTATGAAGAGTGAGACAGTAGAGGATTACACATGGGCGTTGAGGAAACTACAATCCCTTTACACAGGTTACAAAGAGCCGTCTGTTTTTGTTACTGACAGAGAGTATGCGTTGATAAATGCTATAGATATTGTATTTCCTCATGCGCATAGACTACTATGCACTTGGCATATAAATAGGAATATCCATGCTCAATGCAAGAAAAAATTTGAAACTGTGGTAAAATAGACATGCTTCGCTTCGAAGAATTCTACAGTGATTGGAGTCTTGTATGGCGAGCAAGTACTACAGAAAGTTACGAGGCAGCATGGTACATGTTCCAACAAAAGTGGAAGCCAAGCAACCCGACATGCATATCTTATATCAAAGATACTTGGCTAGGACCACATAAAGAGCAATTCGTGTTAGCATGGACCAACATGGTGAAGCATTATGGCACGATCACTACGAACCGGGTCGAAGGGGCACACTCATGTTTAAAAAGATATCTACGCTCATCGGTCGGTAATTTTGTCTCTGTTTGGCAATCGATTCATTTGATGACTATTGCCACGGTGAACGATA
This sequence comes from Iris macrosiphon, assembly GCA_036927795.1. Taxonomy (NCBI): domain Eukaryota; kingdom Viridiplantae; phylum Streptophyta; class Magnoliopsida; order Asparagales; family Iridaceae; genus Iris; species Iris macrosiphon. The sequence continues at coordinate 121,116 of JAYESA010000250.1, forward strand.
TTGTAGCATCATTTGAGATGAGCCTCAATATTGCGAAGCATGAATACAAGCAAGAAAACCTCTTGGATGGTTTAACCCATGTGGTATCTCACAAGGCCTTGGGGTTATTGTTTGAGGAGATTCGTAGGTCGAAGTCGGTGGGTTATGATCCCGAGGCTTGCGGTTGTTCATATCGACATTCACTGGGACTTCCGTGTGCACATGAAATCAACGAATACCGTCGTGAATCTATACCTATTCCAATAGACGGTGTTGATCAACGTTGGCGACAGCTGTCGATAATGCCGGCGGTGGAAGTGCAAGATGATTTCTTTGCGTTGCCCCAAGTTAAACTACTTCACGCAAGGTGGTGTGGCGCAACGGAACCGGAGAGAAGATCCATTGAGTTTAAAATCCAAGAGATTGCAGTCCCGGCAACTACTCGATTGCAAGAGCCAGCCGTTGTTCGAACTCCTAAGGGAAGACCAGACTCAAGAAAGAGTAGAGCAAAAAAGAAAGAGGAGGAGTCAACTAAAAGATATCCATCCTTATTTGAACTTGTCGAACGCAGTTTGGAGGCGAAGTCCATTGTTCGAACTCCTAAGCTAACTATTCGAAGGGGGAAGAAACAGAAAACGATAGATGCAGTGACGGCGGAGGGTGTTCAAAACTTTTCTGTTTCTTATAGTCTATACATTGAAAAATTCCTACCTGAGATACGGAACTTCATTTGGACTATTGAGGATGTTCCTGCGGATGGCCACTGTGGATACCATGCACTAGCAAGACAACTAGGCTATTCAGTGGAAGCAGGATGGCGACAGGTTAGGGCAGAGCTGTACGAGGAGTTGGAGTCGCGACTAGCCTTCTATAGCCAGATACTTGGCGAAGAAATTGTTGGAGATTTGTTGGCAGGCATCCCTTGTACGGAAACAGTTACCGGACCAGAGCATTACATGGATGTCCCGCCTGCTGCTTACGTCTTCTCTAATAGGTATAAGTTACCTATTGTAATTATCTCACAGGGTATTAACAATACTTTCTTTCCAATGTGTGCCCCCCCGGCCGAACACCGAGTATCCACTCTATGTTGCATTGGGCTTGTCGGACAACACTTCGTCATCCCAAGGTTGATCGCTCATTCTCCTATTCCGCCACCTTCTACGCTTTGGTATAAACACGCACCTGAGGAAGCGATCGCATGGACGACACCCTACATGGATGCAATGGCGGCCTATAAGAAGATGATGAAGATGGAGGATCCAAAAATTATGTCGGACGAGTACTTTGATATTTTAATCGATTGATACTGCCCCATGTGAAGATGTATATTGTGTTGATCCATGTATGTTTAAGTGTATATTGAACTATATGTTGTACCTATTGTAATGAAAAGAGTTATGAAGATTTTGATTGTATATTGCGCATTGCTGGACTGTCATTATGGAAATATATAACTTTAGGACTGTCACAATTTTGACAGTCCTAGTGTAAACTAGGACTGTCAAATTTGTGACAGTCCTAAAGTTTACTTACTGTAAATTTTGCAGAAATATATAACTTTAGGACTGTCACAATTTTGACAGTCCTAAATTACACTAGGACTGTCAAAATTGTGACAGTCCTAAAGTTTACTCACTGTAAATTTTGAGGAAATATATAACTTTTGGACTGTCACAATTTTTACAGTCCTAGTGTAAACTAGGACTGTCAAAATTGTGACAGTCCTAAAGTTTACTCACTGTATATTTTGAGGAAATATATAACTTTAGGACTGTCACAATTTTGACAGTCCTAGTGTAAACTAGGACTGTCAAATTTGTGACAGTCCTAAAGTTTACTTACTGTAAATTTTGCAGAAATATATAACTTTAGGACTGTCACAATTTTGACAGTCCTAAATTACACTAGGACTGTCAAAATTGTGACAGTCCTAAAGTTTACTCACTGTAAATTTTGAGGAAATATATAGCTTTAGGACTGTCACAATTTTTACAGTCCTAGTGTAAACTAGGACTGTCAAAATTGTGACAGTCCTAAAGTTTACTCACTGTCTCTTTTGACAGTGGGCTAAAGTTTACTCACTGTCAAAATGGCAACAGTCCACTGTCAAATTTGGACTGTATACATATCAAAATATACAGTTAACCCACTGACCAATAGGCAAAGTATACAAATCAAAATAGTTATAACAAGGCAAAATAAACTCATAGTGTCACAACATAGCAAAATTAACTCAAATTGTCACAAGTCATATTCAATGAAACTTTTACAACGTTTACAACTCAAATTATAGTTTAAAGTTTTACAACGTTCACAATTATACAAATCAAAATGAATGTTCAAACGTCATGGCGCCTCTTCGTGCGTTGCTCTCTAGTATCCAAGAAAGGATATTCTTCAGCGTTGTCGATATTTTGGAGTTCGTCATTGATTGTCATATAATTGGAACCCTGGCAACTGACGAGGCTTCTTCCCAACTTCTTAACTTTCCTTGCCTATTCATGAAAAATAAAAATAATTGTTAGCCACAGTTACAAATATCAAACTTAAACTCTACAAGTAGGCTCACCATCTTGACCAGTGCAGTATATAAGACCGATTTGGGAGGAAGATCTGACGGTACACGCACAATATCCTCTCCGCGTTGGAACAAGGTCGGTAGTCCGACACCGGCGTAGTAGGCGAGGTAGTCGTCGCTGCACTCCGCCATATTGACTGCTGCTAGTCGGCCGGTATCTCTAATGACGTGGCGTTGCCACTCGGTGAAGAAGTGCGATACCCAGTTGAAATTTGCAGGTATATAGTTTAGCGGTTTTGTACCGCGCGGAGGAGTTATCATTTGCAAAGTTCGCCTTGGGACAGTTTGTACGTAGCCAAACTGACGTAGCACTCTATCCGGCATATAAGCCTCCTCGATCTCATGACAACTGATAACACCGTGATATAAGGCGACTGGTTGCAACGGACGGGTAGTCTGTCGCAAATCACGGTATGGATCCCATACAATCTGCACCGCATAAAATGTAGCATAACGTCATTTAGCATAACATAGTAAATTCATACCAATTAAGTACAATATTAGGTCTAAATTCACCTCTTCTGTCGTCATTTCTTCGAGTGCATGCCGTAGAGCGGCCAATGTGTGAGAACGTTTGGCATCTACCTTACTTGGCTTCCATCGGCACATTCTAGGCATGTTCTCGTCATACCCTCGGTTCAGGCTCGCCCGCTGCAGGGTTGGAAAGTGGTCGTATATCCATGCCTACACGTTACCGGAAATATATTAGTCCAAAAATAAACAACACAATTTCAATTTATGTAAACAAGTTGACAAAGATATATCTATACATGGAGTAGAGTCTGGCATCCGGAAATAGTCTTCGAACCCACACGGGATGCCGTACCAAGCTCGCGGTAAAGGTATGCCAGTATACCGCTTCCCCAAGAAATTTGCTCCACCGTATCAATGTTGTCCAAATTGATGAGATATTTCGCATTTATGGACGTTCCAGACTTATCGGTAATGCCGACAGCCCCTAAGATGAACTGAATATATCCGCGGGCCACATTTTCGCTATTATCAATTTCTGGGACCGTCTCAGCGAATATCTCCTCCAAATATTTTAGAGGAAGTCCGTAGGACTTCTTGAATTCTCGAATACTAGTAAAACTAGTGGCATCAACTCCCAGACACCCTGATACATAATCCACCATATAGTCGTAATAGTTGATGCTCGAATCATCAAAAGTATGATCCTGCATGGGACGACCATCAATCCTAAGTCCCAATATATGATGGACGTCATCAAGGGTAATCGTCAACTCCCCATTGGGTAGATGGAAAGTGTTGGTCTCTGGATGCCACCGTTCTACAAATGCTGAAATCAGTGCATTATCCACCGTCGTATATGAGTAGCTACCCAAATATTGCAGACTGGTGGGACTGATTTTTGACTTCACATCATCTTCCAGTAATTCATACCGCCATGTATTGCATTTTTTGCCATGGTTTATTACCGTCAACATACGAACACTCTCCTGAAAAGTCAACAATTGGATGAAATTAAACCTCTATGTAAAATCAACTTTGAACTTACAACTATATATAAATGTATCATAACGTAATGTACTTACCGGATTGTTCCATATTTGGCATGCAATATGGTTTTCGATCGACGGTAACATAGAGCAACCGTTTGGACGAGTGTCGCCTGGACTATCTGCCTGCTCAGAAGGTCCCGAACCATCAGTAGGCCGGTTTTCGAGAGTTCGTGGAAGACTCTCGACAGGACTATCTGCAGGCTGAGAAGGTCCTGAACCATCAGTAGGCCGATTTGGAACATTTGGCATGTCCTCATCGGAGGAGGAAGAAGAGCCGGAAGAACTAGGAGGAGCACGTCTCTTTGTGGCAATCTTCTTCGTCAATGGACGTCTCCTCACTTCAGGGCGTGCCTCGGCCTCGCGGATAGTCACGCCTTGCGAAACTGTGCGTTCCTTACGCATCGACGCAGTAGGGCGTCTTCTCATTTCTTCATCCACAGTGTCCTTTCCAGGGGCATGACTATAAGATACAGACAAAAATTAATTTCTATTTTAACATAATAAGTGAATTTTTTCCCACGACTGTAGCCATTTATACAGTCCTGTAAGTATACAGGACTGCAGTTTTCTCAACAGTCCTAATCTTTTAGGACTGTAGAATTTCCTACAGTCCCATATATAGTTAGGACTGTAGGAAATTCGACAGTCCTATATATATATAGGACTGTCGAATTTCCTACAGTCCTAAATGTATATGGGACTGTAGGAAATTCTACAGTCCCGCTCGATACTGCTCGACAATGTCGAGCAGTCTCGACATTGTACGCCCTAAAATCATGTTCCAAACGACTTCTATGTCTAAACTACATCCTAGACTCCGCCAAGGACTAGTATGCCCTCATTTGAAAGAAAATAACTCAAAATTTTCAACATGAAAGATGATTTCTTATAATTTTTGGACAAATTTTCAAATACAATAGCACAAGGAGAATGATGATTTCTACCTTGCTTCTTTCGAGACTTTGGGAGCCATCGACAACGAGGAGGAGGACAGCGGAGTAAGGCCGCCGGGAGGGGGTCGGCTGAGGAGGGAAAGCTCCGGTCGGCTGAGGGGGGAAGCTAGGTTTGAGAAGAATGTTTTTTTTCAAAAACCTGGGCTAGCCCCAAGTATAAACTTGGGCTAGTATGAGTAAATGTTCCTCTCTTGTGGGCTAGCCCCAATCCTGGGCTAGCCCCAAGTAAAATGGGCAGTGCCCTTATCAAAAGCCCAATTAAAATGGGCTACTTGGCGTTTAGACCCTGAATTTTATAACAGTTTAGAATTTAAGCATGTCCAGATAAAAAGTTCCTAAAATGCTATTTTTTGTTTCCTTCTTTCCATTATATCCTGAACAATAGCACAATGGCAACTAGGGCTGAGCAACGGTTCGGTTCGGTCCAAACCGACTTGAACTTTCAAAAATCGAAAAAACCGACAACCGATTTTACAAACCGAAAACCGAACCGAACGTTAAAAAACCGATCAAAACCGAACCGAAAATGAATTTCGGTTTTACGGTTCGGTTCGGTTCGGTTTTATGGGCCAATTGGGCCGGGCCTTATAACAAAAGCCATTATACCTAAATAACAGTAAAATTTTTGAATATACAAGTTAAAATACAGTAAAAAAAAATCTGTTCTTGTTCGATTTTCGGTTAAAACTTAAAATACAGTAAAAAAATACAAGTTAAATTACCGTAAATTAGTAAATGTACCAAATAATTTCGGTTTTCGGTTCGGTTCGGCCGCCTAAACCCAAAACCGAAAATCGAAAATGTTCAAACTGAAACCCGACTTCCGAACCGTCTAAAGGAAAAACCGAACCGAATGCATTATTCGGGTCGGTTCGGGTCGGTTTTTCGGTTTGAACCGCTTTTTGCTCACCCCTAATGGCAACAGCCAACATATGTTACAAAAAATATGTAATAAAAAAAACTAAAAATCCAGGATTCGAATTTTTCAATTGGACATATCAGAACTTAGGCTCCGTTAGGTAAGAAGGATAGAAAAGTGGCAGGAATAAAAAAAAGAGTAGGAATATACTTTCCATCCATATAGAAAGGAAAGATCATCTCCTTGTGTTTGGTAAGAGGGATGAAAAATAGAAATGATCAACTTTTCTTTGTTTGGTATGGAACAAAAAGCAGGAAAAAAAATATAGACTTTACCAATTATATCCCCAACTAAAAATAATTACAGAAAATTTTATATAGAGCATTGAACTTCTCTGTAATTGAGTAAAAGTCACAAAGTTTTCGCTACTTTCAAATTCAGACCCAAATACGTCTTTTAAAGGGGCATAAAGACTGATTCTCGCTGGGAAAAAAAATTAAAATTTCCAATGGCAAATTATGCCCTTTAAAAAGGCGTAAATTAGATATTTATGCCCTTTTTAAGGACGCAAATTTTACGTTTATTGTTTTTTTATTCGTCGGGGTTAGGGAATAGGCGGAAAGTAAATTTTATGCACTTTTAAAAGGCGTAAATTGTCAAATGATGCCCTTAAAAAGGTCGTAAAATTTATATCCAACCATTCTTGGGCTCTGGTCCAATGCATTGGTCTCCCAATCAATGAACCCATCAGCTTCAAACTAAACAACCTATTCTCTATGATACCACTAAGGAACGAAAGAAACAAGTCCGGAGGAAGACAAGAGAGAGTTGGAGAGAGGATAACGCTGACCGAGAAGGGAAGCTCTGCTCAAGGGGCAGATGCTCGGTGGCTATCTGCGCACGAGTGCACGAAAAAACACGGTCGTGCGGAGTCAGCTCCTGATCGACCAGCGGAAGTACGCGAATCTGGAAGTCTGATCGGGTGGGGATCAAGGTGCTCGACGCGGCAAGAGTTCATCGGTCAAAAATTGCGACAGGATGCGCCGACGTCAGAAGTCATTGGTCACAGATATGACCAAAAATTTATGCCCTTTTAAAGGGTGTAAAATTACAATAACTGCAAGATTAAATTAAGGAGCCATATCAAATTAAGTAATCGGCTTAATCCGAAAAAATAAATGTTACGCCATTTAAAGGGCGTAAATAGCCAAAAATAAAGCCCTTTTATAGGGCATATTGGGGTTATGTTCGCTATTCATCCAAACTTTGTGCCTTTTACACAATTACAGAGAAGTTCAATGCTATGTATACAATTTTCTGAAATAATTATTACTATTTGACTTTATTGAATAATTTTTAAATAATATAATCCATATGGGTATAACCTTTCCGTCACGTCACAGTACCAAAATACTGAGACTAACATGGCCAACTATCCCGTACAAGGTATAGAACGTCGTACAGCGATCACTATTATCATGGGTGCATGCTATAATCAGGTCTCCTATGGTCTCACAGAAAGTCTATGTCTCAATCAATCAACCAAGAACAGTAAGAATGAGCATATAAGATAAAGCAGTAAGGCGTCCCTGACGCTATATCAGAATGATCATGAAACTAGTTATACAAAATAATGAACTAGTGCATTATCAAGAGTACATAATTGTAAGTCAATCGCGATCTGAATAATATACAATCATGTAAGGAACTAATGTCCAGATATCGGCTAATAAGTATCGTCGACTAAATGCCAAAAAGGAACAAAATGATACTCATAGTGGTGAAAAAGAAACCCACTCAAGTCCCTCGGCGGTGTGTGTCATCGGTCAGGCACAGGACAGGATCCTCGGGCTCTGCTACTGAATCTGGCCAGATAAAACCAACGGGATCAGGCCCCGATAGCAAGTACCATAAAGGAGAACAAGTGAATGAACCAAAATCCAAACAAGTACATAAAATAAGATCTGCGCCATAATCGTAAGCGTATAACCTTTCATCAAAGCAGTATGACACATCTACAACCAAATTAGGATAATAGGTACCGCACTACGACAAGATAGGGTACGACTCACCAATCATGGACACACCACACTATCTGCATCATACTTTAGTCCATAGCCTATCATAGTAAACAGTCCAACCCCATAATCAAACAAGGACAAGGATTGGACTACCGTACCATGATAGTCCACGTCTTTAGCCTATTAACAGATGGCACCAAACACAATCAGATGCAAGAGCACAACATGCCATACTATTGGCTAATATATATATATATATATATATATATATATATATATATATATATATATATATATATATATATATAACATAGCTTCGGTTTATGTCCCATTGTAACTCAATAGCGCTACCCTACAACCAAACAAGGACAAGGGTTGAACCACCGCACAACATAGTCCGTGTCCCTTGACTACAATAGAAGCACAGAGTTATTTAAATCGGCCAATCAGTTCTACGACTTGCTATGTGAAGTACGGGTTATCCCAGGATTATAATGCATATAATAGGAATCCTCAGATTGTGCGTTGTTCAAGCGGGGCTAGCCGAGCCATGCTAATCGCTGCATAGCACATAGTTTATGCACCGGTCCCTCGTAAGACCACCGTGCTAAGATCACATAGAACACATAGTACAATATAAAAATCAAATATTATAATCCACTAATGCAGATTTAAACAATATCCATAGGGGCCAGCCTTGCACTCCCCAGTTAGATATCTGAGGGCAGCTTATCATACACGATCTCGGAGTTTCGTTCCCTCCCGATGTTAGTACTACTTTTTAGTTACCTAGTTAACCCTACAGTTATTAGAATCATGTGCCGTGGTCACATGATCATCCTCATAAATCTCGTACCGCAGTACGTGTACACTAGGTACGAATCCACATCATTATCCGAGAGCCAAATATGGATTCCACTAAACGTAATGCAACAACCAATCAAACATCCACACTATGATTACTGACTAACTACCATGCCTGTGCTAGAGAAATCATATAAAATTATATGTCACGTAGGATAGGGGCACCTCGATGCACAACCCAAAACATGTAACACATGGCACATAGTAACACTTAGCACGTAGGAACACATAGCATGTAATAAGTGTATCAGCACATATATAAGCAGTGGAATCAGGATATCAAGTCTATTAATTAGTCGCATGTAATCTTCTTATTATATTGAATCACATTAATCAGGTCAAGTACACATAGTCAATCAATTAGAATTTCTTATCCTCTTTGTAATTATGTCGGGTACATAGATCATATATCAGTCGAATAGAATCCTTGAATTATAGTTATGCCGTCGAACGAGAGTAAGAAAAATACATGAACCACTCTGGAGCATATCCACAATCCTTAAACCAACAAGGACCGAGATTGCAGACTATCCCCCGAGTAGAACTACACCCCTTACCCTATCCGACGAACAAGGGTAATTACTCTACTAGTCCGAGTCCACTTAGCAGGTACTGAATTCCATGACACCCACAACTCATCAGGTCAACACATATAATCAAAATAATCCAAGAAAACAACCAAGCCAAACAAAACAATAAAACAAACAGCGTCATGCTCATAGAGTCATATACGCGCATGAAACAATGCTTGCATATCGGATAATTGTATACCTTTAGTAAAATGGGAATAACCCTTTCATCAGAACTCCAATTGAGGTGATTCAAAAAGATTTGGAAAGCTAAGACAGAGATCTACAACTTTCATTTTTTGAGTTTTTTGAAATTCTAAATATATTAGGGTCAAAATTAGGCTTGAAGTCGTCGTCGTCGCATAAAATTTTGTTGCAAGAAATTCTTACCTCATCAAATGCTCGCCGCATGGACTGGCTCGCAGCATGGGCTGACTTGCTGCATGGACTGCTCACTGCATAGACTGGCTCGCTGCATGGAATGCTCATCGCATGGACTGCTCGTCGCATGGACTGGATAGTCATGCGCATAATAAGATATGCACATGCCGAAAAGGGTTGCGATAAGGAGTTCCTAACGTATGACATCTATGCCGCATGGACTTCCTGCTACATGAACTTCATTGTCCCAGAACAGCATGTCCACCATGAAAAAAGTTTCAAACTTATTTTTTTCATAAAATTCTTATTTTAACTCCAAATCAGGCAAAACATAAGTCAAATTCGTACGAAATTTAATTCTCTATGATATGAAACAATTATTTTTCAAAAATACTAAGTTTAAATAGATCAAAACCAAGAAAAACTCATGGAACCCATAAAAACCCTAACTTTGAAACTCATATCTACTCAAATCCATCCATCAAAATCAAAAACACTAAGAACTAAAATCGAAGAGAATACTAAGAGGAACATTTTTTTTTATCAAAAACATTTTTAATTACTAGACATATGGAAAATCTAAAAATCTATGGCTTCACCACTTTGAGTAAGATGTACTTGCATGGGTGGCTACCTAGCCTCTACTCTCCAAGTGATCTAGGAACCACTCTCTAATTCTAAACTCTTAGGGTTAGGATTTGGTTGAGGGAGAAGAAGAAGAGGTAATAAGAAGAAGGAAGGAAGAAATGAGAGAATGAGAGGAAGCACAGAGAAAAACTCATATATATCAAGGTGGGGAAAGCCAGGTTGACCATAGGATCTAATAATGACTTCTCCTAGCAAATCTCAACTATCCAAAATAATACAAGGGTTTATGGGTTCAACAAGTGAACCGGGTCAGATATTCATTCTACGTACGGGTCCTAGTACGGGTTCATGACAATTGCCAATGTATTCACTATGGGTCCAGGGTAGTATCTCATGATAAAACAAAAATTCAACATATAAAATACAACATATATGACAAAAATTAAAGTGTAAAATACATCATGGATACATTTTCAGGAAAAAAAAAATTCAATATCAGAAATTCAGAAATACGAAATCCGGGAACGGGTGTGACACTTTCCATTCACTTTTCCTCCTACTAGGGACTGAATTTCTTAGGGTACGAGAAAAAAGTAACCCCTCTATTTTTTCTTTACTCCACTTTTTTCATATACCAAACAAGAGAAAATGTATCATTCCCTTCCTTCTTTTCTTTTTTTTTCATTTTCTTTCCTCCCATTTTTTCTCCTACCAAACGGACCCTTAAACTCTAAGGTAGTATAAAATCTATGGTCTAAAGGCTAATTAGCCACAACTAAAATACCCTTCATTTTTTTTCATTTGCAAGTTGTATATCTTAATTAGTCTAATCAGCAACTAAAATACCATTCATTTTTCTTCATTTGTAAGTTGTAAATCCTATATTAATATAATTAACAACTAAAATAATTAACTTCTTTTTCGATTTACAGCTAGTAGTATATTGACAACAATTTCGTATAAGCATTTTCTAACGGCACCCTCCTATATTCTTTCAACACTTATCCCAAAATTAAATTACGTTTTCAAAATTATTCAATAAGTTGCTATCATCAAATTTGGAAGTATCTTTTCGAAGAAATAAGAAAAATCGGTTGTGATAAGCAATCTCCAATCCAACCTTTAGATGGGTATAGTAAGAAGTGTAAAAATAGAAAATGTATCATTGTTAATGACGCAAATAACACGTAACAAATCAGAAAAAAGTTCAGAACTTTTAGTTTTTAATTATAATAATTTTAGATAACAGTGTATTAATTGTAATAATTTATAGTAGGAATTTGTAATCTTAAGAAAGTAGTTGGGGGATATTTACTTACAAAGTAACCAAATTTGTATATAAATTAAATATCTTCAAGTTTCACTTATCATGTTGCCACTATATACTGATTTTATCAGGACTTTGTTATCTTGGTTTTTTTTATTCTTCTTGGGGGATGACGATATTATTTCCATACAAATACTCAAGTTCATTCAACCAATCCAAAGCATGTAATTTGAAAGATATATAAATTAATTAATTTTTAAGAGAAATGTCTTTTGAATACATAATTTATTCTTCTTGGGGGATGACGATATTATTTCCATACAAATAATCATAGTATTTTCATACAAATGCTCAAGTTCATTCAACCAATCTAAAGCATGTAATTTGAAAGATATATAAATAAATTTAATTTTTAAGAGAAATGTCTTTTGAATACATAATATGTTTACAGGCCCTGGTGTATGATTAATAAGTGGGACACATTGAAAATTTATCATTGTATATTGTATCTAGATAGCGTGTACATTCAAAAAATATTGCTATTTTTGTAATTTGTAATGAGCATCAAATAGAGAAAAAGAAATGGAGCATATGGGACTAAATGAGGAAGGCATCATAAACACTGACAAATCCAGGATTTGCAATGAAGGAGACCCAAATTGGGTGGTAAATTTTTAACATAGTTTTAATGTAAAAAATAAGAGTTAAAGTTTAAATGAAAAAAATGATGATATAATATTTTAATGCAAAAATAATTCTAAAAGTCTTTTCATACAAGAAAACAAAGACAAAAAATAAATTACAATAACATTCTACGGGAATTTATCTCTACTATTATAATGTGGCTTAGAATCGACTCCAAATTAAGCCGTCTAAGCTGTATGTATATCATCAACCAAATAATTTAAAAACTTAAAAATCTTTTTAAGTATCGTTACCGTAGTTGTTTTCTCACGTAGTTGAAAAAAAAATCCTAAAATTCTCCTAACTACTTCACATATGTAAATCCTAAAATATTTTAAAATTTAAATTATATGTAAACTAACTAAATGATATTATCTAACTGAACACATATCCAAAATTTTGAAAACATATTTATAACAAATCATAACTAAAATTAATTCAAATTATATTTAAAATATTCTAACATAATTTAAATTTTTATATTTCAATAATATCGTACATCTTTTCCATTTCTATATTTCAATAATATTTAAAATATTTTGACATAATTTAATTTTCTATATTTTTATATTTTAATAATATTGTAAATTTCTATATTTAAATTTATTGCACGTGCGTTTACTAGTGACTTGAAAGTATTGCACACCATTTTCCTTGACAACATTGTTACTAACACCTTGGTTCTACTATACTTTTGACCCTTACTATATTTAAAAAAAAATTACCTAACCTACAAGTTAAGAAACAAAAGAACTGGATTGACCATTTTAAATTAAAAAGATTAAATATCCTCATAATTTGTTTCTGCACATTTTTTTTGTCACTTGATGACTGAAGAACTTTCACATGATAGAGCAGTTGTCAATGTTCTCATCACTAAAGAAATTAGTATAAGGCTCGCTCTAAAGCTATGGCAGCCCAGATATGTAGATTATGTACGTTTGTGGCTGCTAATATGCGATCATCGACTAATAGATCATGTCTTCTCCATGGCCATTTATTGCTATTTTCTACTGCTGCTACAATTGTTATTGCCACTACATCATCACGGTCAAGACGGACGTAAAATATTTGAGGATGGGCCATGACATACTTCGGCTCTACATACATCCGTCCCTGAATGTATGTGTGGATAATATATGGGGGCAAATTTAAAACTTATTCATGTGTATAAATTTAAAATCTACCTCCATGCAATGATATATATGGCTCACATGACAATCACAAAACATGCACGTTCAAATAAGTATTACTTTTTTAATTTATAATAAACCTAAAATATATAAAGTGGAAAAAATACATAATGTCGACTATAATTCTTATAGTTAATCAATGTCCATACAGATTGATGCCTCTATTATTGTTATTATATATTTTTTATATTTTCTTTATGTTAGTATTGAATGTCTTTTCAAATGAATTCAAATAGAAGTGTCTGGTTAGAATGAGTCAAATGTAAATCTTTCATATGAGACAAATGTAGAATTTGGTAAGACTCGACTATAGCATTTTGTATATCAAGGCTTAATTTGTTTGTTATGTTAAGTATAGGTAGATTACTTTGGAGAGGGATAACTTATTTCTCTTCGTTTTGTGAATTGTACTTTTATGACTTCACTCTAAAGAAATCTATAAATCTTATATTTTCTTTCTTTGGAATCTTTATTTTTATTTTATTTATTTATTTATTATCATCTAGTAGAAGAAGTGATAAGGTGTGGATGGTTTTATCCTTGTTATTTGTTTATATACATTAATTTAATTGCTATCATGTCGTTTAAAATTAACAACCTACAAGTTAATTTATAATGGACAAAATAATATTCATTTATCTGAACTATCTCTACTAATATAAGGTTGCTTGGAAATAGCTCAAAATTGAGCCATCTAACCCGTTTGTAGATATTCCAGTAATTATTATTTTTAATTACGTAAAAGTAACTAAATAATTATAACTCAAGTGGTTAAGGTGGAAAGTATTTTTCTTGGTTGCACGAGTTCAATTTCTAGTAATGACATATTTATAATGAATTCATATTTAATTTTTTTCAATATTTTTTTTATGCGCGTGCAATGCACGTGCACGTTACTAGTTTTACTAGATAAGTCTAGCCATTTCTCTCTCTCTCTCTCTCTCTCTCTCTCTCTCACACACACACACACACACACACACACACACACACACACACACACACACATATATATATATATATATATATATATATATATATATATATATATATATATGCATCCCTGATTTTTTGCATCCCCAAGCATCCCCATGTTATCAACTGTTGGGTCTTGTTTAAGTCATATAATCTTAACTTTTGCTTTGAATAGTTCAAAGCAACGGTTAAGATTAGATGACTTAAACAAGATCCAATGGTTGAAAATATGGGGATGCTTAATTGGTGGGGATATGGATCATACCTCATATATATATATATATATATATATATATATATATATATATATATATATATATATATATATATAAACCAAGAAACTACTTCTAAGTATCTCAACATTTTTCCTCATAATTTTTAAGTCTTTTATCTATTTTTATATAACTCCAACACGTCATAACGAATTTTGCTTTTTTATTATGTTGGATCATATTGTGACGGATTCAGATTAGTGTTATATCAAAAGTATCATCAATTGTATTTTTTTATTGTATATTGATGGTATGTTTAACATTAGTAAGGATAAGACAAACATAATTCATTGAAGAGGTAGTTGGAAAAGTTTTCTTCTAGAAATTATTTTTGATCAACTAAACAAATACTAGATATGCATGTCTTTTGGGATCAAAAGCGAAGAAATCTACTAGTTGTTATATTTAGGAAAATTGGCATTTGAGTCTACTTTTTAGTCAATATCTACAAAAGTTCATAATAATAGTTTTGTTCTAAAATTGCCATTTTGTTTTGACTTTGTACCAAATAAGACAACCAAATTAAATTTGTTGAACTATAGTTGAGTTATTTATCAAAATATCAAAACTACCTTTTTCTCAAATTTTATTATGGTCGACAGCTTGGTCAAAAACTAACGGGCACCATGGATCCTTAGCCACCAGTTGGCTCGTCATGGACGACCCACCTTAGTTGATTGCTAGCCATGTTCGACTTCTGTGGTCACTTGTTAGCTTTTGCCGACCACCATAGTCGAGCACCAGCCATGGCCGACCACTTTTTCCGAAGCTAGATCCCCTTGTAACAAGCTATCATCATAGGGGTAAAATTGTAATCTCCTATTTAATTCTAATTAGAGTCCGACAAATTTAACTAAGAGGTCTTATTTGTACAAACTAAGAATAAAAGGCTAACATTATAGTAAAATGTTGGGATCCTTTATGGATTTTGCTTTAAAAAGCAGGTGATGTATCCTAGAATCCTCATCCCTCTAGAATTTATTTTTCTTCTTTTTTCTTTCCTTTTTTAGCTTTATCATTTTTATGATAGAGATGTCAAGAATTCTATTTCTTTTAGGAAACTTATTTTGACTCTATCCCTTATTAGAAAAGTCTCTACATTTAGTTTTTACAATATTTGATTAGGATTAAAGTTTGTGTTTGTTTAGGTTATGGTGTCATAAAAGTCCTACAAATAGGCATATTTTGTATCCAGTTGAGAATAACTTTTTAATCAATAAAATTATTTTTTAATTTTTGAGATTTGTTCTCTTTTTTTTTTGGTCGTGTGTAACGATCCGCTCCGCTCAGCTCAGCAAGATGCAGCATTGGTGTACCGAGGTTCGGACTTGGCATTTTAGCTTGTTCAGTGGCAAGCTCGGAGCCCCGCTCGGCTGAGGTGAACCCTCATTCAGGTGGATTCCTTCGGTGAACTCGTCTCTGCCTTGCCTTCACACATAAAAATATGGACGATACATGCCAGTCGCTAGGTAAATAACCTGATGTATGCTAATAAAAGAAGTGAACCAACCTAGCTAAGGAAATAATCTCACTCTTTATCTATTTGTGTAGAATATGGAAATAAAACTTGGATTTTTAGTTGAACCCTCGCACCTCTACCTTAATTTTGTGCAAGTAAGAATTTACTTATGTTTTGAGTAGACAATATTACAGGATAGATTGTTGCACTTCACTTTCATATTTGCAATGCTTGTCACATGGAATATGACACGGCCTAAAATACTTTACTTAATGTGGTTCACTCAGTTGAGGCAGGAAGACTATCAAAATAGTCATTCTGAGACAAGTAATGAAAACATGAAAAGGCTTCGGGACCGTTGGGTCGCCAAGGCAGTTCTCGTATCAGAAGCTGCATAAAGATAGTAAAAACATAGAAATGAGGATTGGCTCTGGGAGCCCAGTAAAGTTTGAGAAAAGAGAAGATTTGAACAGTAGAGAAGAAGAGAAACGAGAAAGAGACTTGCATGATCGCGGATAACTTGTGCACAAGGTTTATTTTCTCAAACGGGTAGTATCAGGGCACTGGTACCGTTCGGCCTAGGAGGAATCTTTGTATCGCAAGCCCTTCTGGCGGGTGCGATGCTAAAGGAAGGGTGCCATGCGAAAGAACCATAGTTTAAAACTTTGGGGTAGCTCGTACCTACGACCAGAGTACTCTCCTACTAGTAGTCCAAGATGACTTGTAGTGCCAGCGATATTCATATAGGCTAAGCGACACGATAGCGGCAATCCGCGTGCAGGCCTTTAGTTGAACTATATAATGGATGCACGACACATCACATATCTAGAGAATGGATGTACGAGACATTATATAGTTCAAACAGATCATGTTTGAGGTAGAGACACGCTCGAGGCACTTTAAGTTTTCATATATTTTTCTTCGTTTAATGATATATACTGACTTGATGTATCATAGGTAGGGAAGGACGATTGGTAAGTTGGTAAGTTATATTATGTTCCTCTTATATTGCAAGATACTTTGCAACACGAATAGGCTTCATATTCATATACCATAAAGCTGATCCTAAGACAAGATTAGAAAGACAACAAAGTAATAGTATGCACGAAACATATTGAACATGCTGGTTTTATTGGCTGGACGAGAAGTCTCCCCACCAGTGCATTCAATGTACTAAAAACCTACCAAATTGTTTGAGGGTGCGGGAGTATCTCGTTCGGTGCAGAGTTTCCTTCGTGTGTACTGAGGCATGGAGTTTATTATGGCATCTTGGAGCATTACAGTCGGAGATGAAGTACCTATACAGGACATAATGTATTTGAACATCATCATATTTGTATCATTATCAAGTTATAAGCTGTTCATGCTGATTCATTATAACGAGAGAGAGAACTTGAGCGATTGTAATATTTGGCCTAGCATCGTTGGAACCTTGTTCAATACCAATAAAAAGATTATTTTTCTTATATACTTGTGTTTATTCAACTTCGTTGCATGGAGACTATCTGTATGACTCTGTGGCTTAATATTTTATCGGTCATTTTGGTACGAGCCTTGTGCGAGCGCAACTTAGGCCTGCACAGCATCACGTCCCAGCAAGGACATTCGGCTCTTCAGAGTCGGGGCGTGACATTATAGACTCGATTGTTCTGTGGATTCGGAAGTCCCTCGTTTGAGATTTTCAAGTAACCTTTGTGCGAACCCCTCACCACGCCATCCATCGGATTATCATCATCACCGATCGACTTGGCCATTGTCAGGCATGAAGGTAAGCATGTTCCGCTATCACGCTGTGTTAAGTGGTATCAGAGCACTACAGAACAAAGATATCAATTTTTTAGAAACCTTTGGGAATCCTTCTTTTACAAAACAATAATGGCGAACCCCATCACGCCCGAAGATGATGGTGAATAATTAGTGTATGTCATTAGGCGGCTACTGGTAGCCCCAAAGATTGAAGAACTGCCCCAATGCCATAATGTCTTCTGAACCTGATGCAAGGTCAAAGACAAGCTATGTGACATCATCATTTACAGTGGATGTACAGAGAATATTGTTTCAAGAGCAATGGTAGAGAATATGTGATTGACCAAAGAAGTACACTCGACTCCATATAAGATTGGTTGGATTCAACAAGGCCACAACATAGTCGTCTCTGAAGTTTGTCGCATACACTTCTCCATCGGAAAGACCTACAAAGATGAAGTTATGTTCGATATTGTCGACATGGACTCTTGCCACATCATCCTCGGTCGACCCTGGCAATTTGACAAAAATATCACGTACCGGGAAAAAGATAACACATATTCCTTCCTTCAAGATAGGCGATGCCTCACTCTCCATCCATTAGTACCAGGTGATATTCCTAAGACCAGTCCACAACACAAAAGGCACTACAAAAAAATGTGGCTTTTCTAACATTTATTTTCTCAACGTTTATGTTAAAGTCGACTAAGGCATGATATTTCGACGTTATGCCATAAACGTTGACAAGTATCGACTTTTTATAGTAAACGTTGGGGTCATGACAGTCTAGAGAAATGTAAGGGACCAAGATAACATGCTACTGACGTCAACTTAGGGTCTAACAATCATGTATTCTCAATACATACAAGCAAATAATATCAAGTTTAATCACATATAAAAGATGTAAGACATTCCAAACATTAAGACATACATGATCATTGAGCAAGTATAAAGAAATATAATACTGTGTCATATAAGGTACATAACCAAATAACTAGCGGCTGAATAAAATATAGAATCACGCCGTCAAATGATGGTGGGAATAGGCTCCCGAATATATGGGCTAAACACTTGCACTGGACTAAATACCACAAAGGAAATATAGAAAATGCAAATAGAAGGTAATTAAAATAATACACTCGCGGTTCGGTGCCACAGTCCTCATAGTACGACCATCCGTAAAATAACCGGTAGGCGCTTCCTAAAAGACCTAGTCATGTAAAATCAGTGGGGTCAACCCCAACGAGCAAGTACCATAAGAAAGCTCAAAAGAAAATAATACATGAAAACATATAACATAAAGCTACTATAGAAATAAAAGGGTCAGACTAAAAATCATAGACTATACAGAGCACAAACCACCTCTATACCAAACAAGGACAAGAGGTAGAAAACTAGGTCCATAATAGACTCTGCCTTCCAATCTTGCTACACTAATAAAGATAAATAGGACAGGGGATAATAATAAATAGGATATAGCATAATAATAACATGACATGGAATATAATAATATAATCCGTTAGGATTCATAGACTACGCATAAACCAGAAATGACCTCTTCACCAAACAAGGACTGAGGGACGTGTCACGCCCCCGTCCCAAAATACGTAGGACTAGGAATACGTAGCATGCCAGCCGTATATATATGACACTCCAATATGTTAAAAAAATTATGACACACACGTACGTTGTATATGAATAATAATTCACAAGTGGAACATATATTGTCAACACAAGTCACAGGCATCTATATCACATCCACAAGTAAAGGAATATCAAAATAAATAACTAAAAATCTCAAGTACGAAGTATCAAAAGAAATAATAGTCGGGTGGAGACAAATCATCTGCCAATCGACCATATCAAAACTAAAATGATAGAGGAGGTCAGAACTCCATTATAAAATAAATGTCAATAAGTAACAACTAAAGATCCATCAGCTATGAAGTAGTCATGGGTACTCAGAGGGTAAGACCTCCTCGACAGAAAATAATACATCAGGTCTCGGTCCATACTCATATGGATAGTCCTGACCGTCTATATCTGGAAAGGGACCAGGTCCTTAGAGGGACGTAACAAGATACATAGAAGCATGCTAATAAAGTACTGAAAGTAAACATCCAACATGGTCGCCTATCCAGTCTATGTGATATGCAATTTAAGAATAATTTTCCTGCGTATGGAGCATTTGGCTGAAAATAATGGGATGTGCATAGTTCTCTTGTAGATCCAGGGGCCTCGGGCATAACATCTTTCGATCGTCATAGGCCTACAGTATATATAAGGGGTCATAACTCATTACGTCTCTAGCGGAGCTTACGGGCAAATAAGAAAAAGTATAAAGAAGTCACATACGCTTACTCATTGTTCTCCCCTCCCGATTCTACTAACGTGTCATATCCATAACACGTCCTTTAAACATGATATTTCTATTAGCAGTTATTCCTTATCCGTCGCACGACCTATACGTACTGGTGGTCAGCCTAATATGCAAGTTTATGTCCTACATGAGACACACAACTCGTGTAATAATTGTGTCATGGCCAAATAAAATATAATGATGTCTCAAACTCATAGGGTGATCTCGTAAAACTAGGTCAACATGCATAATATAAATAAAGAAGAAAGGACGACGCAACCGTCATTGCACCCAAGTCTTTCTTGGACGCACATTTTTATATAGCAAAATAAATAGAAATTAAATATTTAGCGAATGAATGTAACTAAATAGTACTATGGCAAGGTATACTTGTCTGACAAGCAATCTGTGGAGTATGAACGTCCAAACGACAAGCACAAGGAACCAGAAGGTAGGAACTCTGAATGAACATATCTGGATACTGAAATAAATATCACCAATATCTTCGAAATTAGCGAGATAGTCAGAAAACTCTACCCTTTCGTCCAATTTGGATACAGGGGCAAAACGATAATTTTGGGTCAAAGTAGGGTCCACATGTGGTCCACTTTGTACCGAAAAATGTGTCAGGGGTAAAGGTCTCTAAATAGAATAATTTATAGGTCAAACAAATCCTAAATGATGATACAAACTCAATGGTATGTCCAATTTTAGATTTTGGTGAGCCGATCACAAAATCGCTCATTAAGTCAAACCCTGGGGCCCGCAAAACGATAGTTTGGTCAACTGTATCGAAATTGCATGAAACTTGGGTCATAGAACCAGCGTGATACCGTAGATCCGTTGGCATAAATTTTGTCACATTCCGAAGAGTATGCACGTACTAATGGAGAAATTTGTAAAACGTCGATACGGAGGACTTTTTACGGATTCTGGTTGATTCTGGCGTGCACACCCGTCCGAATCAACTTTCACGAAAGCCCACATGTCAGAAAATATCATACATACCTTTTGGTGCAACTGGTATATGATGTGGTGGTCCAGTTTGTTGGGACATACTCCGAATCGCAAGTTTTCTAAGTTTTTGGAAGCTATTTTTCGTGATTTTTAACGGGTGTTTTACTACAGATTTAATGATCAAATATATATGCAACCAATAGGTCGTTTCAAACCTGGTTATGTAGGCTAGCTATCAGAAAAATAAAATCACATTTTTATTGGGCCGATTGGAAGAAAATTGCCTTCCAAAAAAATATGTTGGCTTCCGAAAACTGTCAATTCACATATACTAAAATATTAGGTTTTTCATGATTTCACATGCATTTTTCATGTTGATTTAAATAGGATTTCTTATCAAAGATTACATAATCATAAATTGGGTTAAGTGGTCTATCCATAGAATTTTACAGATCGAAAAATGATCGAACAAGCGTGGAGATAAACGGTCGTGAAGAGGGGTACCTCGACTGCAGTTGCTGTCGGTTCGATCGGGTTCCAGGTGGTCGGCGATAATTTTCCAGCGATGTTAGCTCTCTGCGGCGGTGCAGTGGGGGTCGAGGACGGTCGCAGGACTTAGGGTTTAGGTTTAGGTTATACGAGTGTTTATATAAAGAGCGATGGAGTTGGGACGTGAACTATACTAGGCCGGGTTTGTATCCGTGGGGATCGGGTTCCTGTGAGGCCGAGTAGGTTTAGGGAGAGGCTTGCTTGTATTGTTGTTGTAGTTGTATTGTGTTGTGTTTTGATTTTTTTTATATTTTCTTTTCTTTTCTTTTCTTTTCTTTTATATTATCATTCTTATCAATTATTATAACTACTATTATTTCTATAAAATAATTATTGTATTTTATTTATTAGTATTATTATTATTATTATTAAATTATATATCATTATTATGTTTAGTATTATTACAAAATACACCCTTATGGTTATTATCATTACTATTTTTTTATTAACTCAAAATTCTTGCTTTCCATTATTTATTTTATTATTATGTTAACATTATTTCTATTTATTTTATTACTACTTATCGGTATGTTGTCATTATACTTATTATTATTATTCCAATTATTATAAAAAATTCTAGAAAAAATAGGCGAGGTTACAGGACGAAACTTGCTCTATGTCAGACTATGTCTCCTAACCTGCTACAGATAAACAGGGTAGGGGATAATAATAAATAGGATATGACATAATAATAAACATGACAGAGAATAATGTCACGCTCGAGTCCCAAAATACGTAGGACTAGGAATACGTAACACGCCCAGCCGTATGTATATGAACTCTAATATATGGAAACCATATACACACGTACGCTGTACATGAATATCCAATCCACCAGTGGTAATATACTGTCACAACAAGTCACACATAATCTATATCTCATCCACAGCACAAATAATAAGTAGGAATAAAGAGTTTGAATAATAAGTGAATAACAAAGATGAGTATCAAGTCTGATAGTCAGGTGGAAACAAATCCACTACAAAATGACTATACTGAAGTAGTAACAAAATCTCTAAACAGTGGAATAATCACAGCTACTCTGAGGGTAAGACCTTCTCAGTCAGGTACGTAGCGTCCGGTCCAGGACCGTACTCCTGCGGATACTCTTGCTCGTCCATATCTGAAAAGGGACCAGGTCCTCAGAGGGACGTAACAAGATACATAATAATATGCCAATAAGTACTGAAATATAAACATCCAATGGGTCGCCTAACCGTCTAAGTGAATGCAATTTTGAGAACAACTTTCCTAATGCGTGGACTATTTGGCCATAATGGGATTGGCATGATTCTCTCGGAGAATCAGGGGCCTACAAGCGTACCATCCTTTGAACTGCAGAGGCCGCCTGCAATATATAGGGTCACAACCACCCGTTTCTCCAGCAAAGAATCCGTGTGAACTAGGGAAAGTGTAAAGGAGCCCAAATGCCTTACTTGTTGTTCTTCCCACCCCATGCTCTAAGCATGCCATATCCATGACACGATAAAACCTCTAAATAACTGCCAGGTCTACTAGCATACAAAGTTTTTATCAGCAGTCATCCCTAACGCACGGCCAATACGTACAGGAGGCCAGACCTGTCACGCAGTCCGTGATCTATATGAGACTCACAACTCGTGTAACAACTGTGTCACAGCCAATGAATCTAATGATGCTCCATAATACTGGGGTGGTCTCATAAAGTGGGTCTAAAAATCTACATAAATAAATATCTATACAAGCAGAATTAAACATACATGTATCAGCTGGAAGATAAATAATAGTACAATGGCAAGGTATACTTGCCGAGCAAAGGTTCTGTAAAGTGCAACGTCCAATATGTGTGTTTAAGTTTGTTGTAAGAAGAAGTGGGATTAGTTTGAGAGAGTTGTAATATATATAGGGTTAAGAGGCGGTGGAAAAACTTAGTGTCAAAGACTACTGCTGCTGCTGTTTCTTTCTTTCATTGGTTTTGGTTTCGGTTGGGGAGATTTTAGTAATAATAGGTAAAGAGGCGGTGGGGGATGAGTCACATGCGGAAAAAGGGAATGAATATACGCGGGGGTTACTTTACACGTGGGTGAAAGGAAATTAAGCGGTGGGGTTGTTGCTGATAATTCTCTTCTTTATGCGCGGAGAAGGGAAGAGCAAGGTAGGTTTTGTTACCGCTGCTGTTTCATATTTGTTTTACGCGAGTTAGGGTGCAAGCGGGTAATGGGTTTGGGTTTCAGTTTTGATACCCAATAGGAATTGTATATATATACACATATCTATTCACAGAAAATTCTAAGAATTATATTGGTGCATACGGTTGAGCTAGCAACTGTCCAAAGGGTCGCCTACTTGGAATAAATTAGAAAAAATTTATAATGGCCCCATAAATCCCCTAGGTGCATAAACATCTCGAATAAAAATTAAATAAAATCTATTTCCTCTATTTAGCTCATAATTACTATAATTCAATTAAATAATTAATAAAAATACGGTTTCAGGATTAGGGGTCTTACATTCTACCCAACTTATAAAAAATTTGTCCTCGAAATTAAAACTAAGCCACGGTAGAAAGTCAAGAATGGTAGGAGATATAAATTAACAAAGTAAATTTATACCTTGGTCTGTGAATAGGTTCGGAAAACGTTGGTGCATGTCGTCCTCTCGCTCCCAAGTAGATTCTCCTGGCGCGCCATACTTCCATGCCACGCGGACTAAGGGAATAGACTGGTTCCTCAATACTTTCTCTCGACGATCAAGGATTCCTACGGGTTGCTCTTGATATGACAAGCTCGGCCCAATGGTGATCTCCGAATGGTCGAGAACATGACTGTTGTCTGCTACATATCGCCTGAGTTGCGACACATGGGATACGTCATGTACTCCCTCAAGTGAAGGTCGTAGTGCAAGTCGATATGCCACTTCTCCCACTCTCTCTAGCACGTCAAATGGTCCAATATACCTTGGACTCAACTTGCCGCGTCCTCCGAATCGAATGGTGCCTCTGGTAGGTGATATCCTTAAGAAGATATGGTCGCCCTCTTTAAATTTCAAGGGACGACGATGAAGGTCTGCCCATTGTTTCTGCCTGTCTTACGATGTTCGCAAGTGTCCTTGTATCTTTTTAACTGTCTCAACGATGTTGACTATTAACTCTGGTCCCAGAATCTGACGTTCTCCCACGTCACTCCAACACACAGGAGACCTACACTTCCTTCCATATAATGCTTCAAACGGAGCCATCTGGATGCTCGCCTGATAACTATTGTTGTAAAAAAACTCTACATGGTGTAGGTAATCCTCTCATGATCCTCCAAAGTCTAATATACAAGCCCTTAACATATCTTCCAATGTCTGAATAGTACGTTCTGACTGCCCATCTGTCTGTGGGTGATAAGATGTACTGAACTTCAGACGAGTTCCAAGACTTTCTTGCATGCTCCTCCAAAAGTGCGATGTAAAATACGAATCCCTGTCTGATATAATGTTGACTGGTACGCCGTGCAATCTCACGATCTGCCTCATATATAAGTCAGCCAAAGCTTCTGTAGATTGGCCAACTCTAAAAGGCAAGAAATGGGCTGACTTGGTGAGTCGGTCCACTATTACCCATACTGTATCTCTTCCATTTGGACTCTTGGGAAAACCTGTGACGAAGTCCATAGTGATGTGTTCCTACTTCCATTCTGGAATCGGGAGTGGTTGCAATAATCCTGCTGTTCTCTGGTGCTCTACCTTCACTTATTGACATACCAAACATTTAGCTACAAAGCGAGCTATTTCTCTTTTCATTCCATGCCACCAAAATTACTGTCGTAAATTGCGATATATCTTGGTGCCTCCAGGATGAATAGAATATATTGAACTATGAGCTTCTGTTATTAGCTTCTATCGAATTTCTCCATTGGAAACATATAGACGATTACCACATCGTAATATCCCGTCATTATGAATGCGCAATCCTGTCTGCTCTTCGGCCTCTGTCTTTTCCTTTAATCTTCAGAATCTGGCGTATGTAGGCAAAGCTGCCTTGATTCTTTCTACTAGTGATGATTGTATTTGCAAGTTGGCTAGTGTCCCATCTGTTCCGGGTAATATCACTTCAATGCCAAGACCTTGCAAGTCCTTCAATAATTCCTTCTGTGTTGTTAGAAAATAAGCTGCTGGCTTCCGGCTTAACGTGTCTGCTACAACGTTAGCCTTGCCTGGGTGATAATGTAGCTCTATCTCGAAATCTTTCATCAATTTAAGCCATCGACGCTGCCTCATATTTAACTCCTTCTGCGTGAAGACGTACTTGAGGCTTTTGTGGTCTGTATAGATTTCCACCCGTTCCCCATATAAGTAATGTCTCCATAGCTTCAGAGCAAATACTACGGCTGCAAGTTCCAAGTCATGAGTTGGATAATTCTTCTCATATACTCGTAACTGTCTAGATGCGTATGCAATTACTTTGCCATGCTGCATCAATACGTATCCCAAGCCTTTCCCTGATGCGTCACTGTAGATTACATAGCCTTCTGATCCTGATAGAATAGTCAATACTGGTGCCGTGGTCAGTCGCTTCTTCAATTCCTCAAAAGCGGCTTGACACTCGTTGGTCCATATGAACTCTTGATCTTTGCAAGTCAACCGAGTCATAGGTATTGCTATCTTTGAGAAGTTTTCCATGAACCGTCGGTAATATCCTGAAAGTCCAAGGAAACTTCTCACCTCTGCTGCTGATTTAGGAATAGGCCATGTCTCGACTGCCGAGATCTTTTCTGGATCAACAAAAATTCCATCTCCTGTAATAACATGTCCAAAAAATGAGACTCTGTCCCAGAAGAACTCACATTTACTGAGCTTTGTATATAACTGCTCTTTCCTCAAGGTTTTTAGAATAATCTGCAGGTGCTTTTCGTGCTCCTCGTGGCTCTTCGAATAGTCAAGTATATTATCTATGAAGACAACCATGAACTGGTCCAAATACTGATGGAAGACTCGATGCATTAAGTCCATAAAGATAGCTGGAGCATTGGTCAATCCAAATGGCATGACCAGAAACTCATAGTGTCCATATCTTGTCCTGAATACGGTTTTCGGGATGTCCTCCTTCCGTACCTTCACTTGGTGATATCCCGATCTCAAATCTATCTTTGAGAACATCTTGGCTCCACTGAACTGATTAAATAAGTCATCAATGCGTGGCAATGGATATTTATTCTTCACAGTCACTGCATTCAAGGCTCTATAGTCAATGCACATACGCACTGACCCATCCTTCTTTGGTACAAACAACACTGGTACTCCCCAAGGTGATACACTTGGTCGGATGAAACCTTTTTCTTTTAATTCTTTCAACTGTGTCTTCAGTTCATCCATCTCCTTTTTCGCCAGTCTATAAACATGTGATGCTATGGGTGCTGCTCCCGGGGTCAATTCAATCAAAAACTCTACGTCTCTATCTGGGGGTAGGCCTGGTAATTCTTCTGGAAAGACGTCTTAGAATTCTGAAATAATGGGATGATAGACAACATCGTCCATTGTGAGCTGCATACCATTAAGGATTTCTGTGGATCCTCGTGCAAACTCAAGTTCAGGCTGGCCGGGTACTTTAAAAAGAATGTTTCCTCCAAAGCAATCAAAGAAAGCGTGGTATTTGCTCAGCCAGTCTATTCCAAGTACAATATCAAAAGTTGGCATAGGAAGGACTAAGAGTCGGGCGTTCATCTCTCTGCCATGTATCACTATAGGACACGATCTACAAATTCGACTAATAGGTACAACTCCTCCTCCAGTAAGAATTCTAACACATCTAGTTAAAGGTGTAGAGGTAATATTATGTTTGGCAATAAAGCTAGATGATATGAATGAGTGGGTGGCTCCGTATCAAACAATGTCATAGCAGGAAAAGTAAAAGCAAGAGTGATACCTGCTATGACATCAATCTCTTGATCCATGTCATCCACTTCCATTGCAAAAGCTTGTCCGTTCCTCTGGGGTTGTCCTTGTCTGGCCCTCGAGAATTGATCCTCCTGTGTAGGTAGTGGTGGTCCTCGCTGAAATCTTTCTGCTGCTGGAGGTCGAGGTGCTGGAAGCGCTAGTCTCTGTACTGGCGGTGGAAGTGTCTTCCGCTTTGGACAATTTCTTGCCTGGTGCTGTCCAGAACCACATCTCATACACTCTCCCAAACGGGCCCAACAGTCTCATGAGATGTGCCCGCGTCTCCCACAATAATTATATTGGAGCTTATCTGGAACCTGGTATGGTCCTGCTCTATGCTGATGCTGTTGTTGCTGAGCTAAAGGACGTCTGATAGGTCCTCCTTATTGTATTCTTGTTAGTCCTTGCTGTATTCTTAGCTGACCTCCCTTTCCTCTGCTGATGGTTTCTTACAATCTGGCTTCTGTCAGTAACTCGGCATAAGAGATTCGGGACTGGGAGCTAGTGTAGTGTTGTAGCTCCTGAGTTAGTCCACGATGAAACCTCTTAGCCTTGTCCAAGTCATCTGATATCAAGGCAGCGCCATATTTACTGAGGCGTCTAAACTCAGCATCAGACTCGTCCACCATTCTGTTCTCCTGCTCCAGGTGGAGAAACTGATCGTACAATGCATCTCTGACGGTGTCCGAGAAGTACTTCCTCTCAAAGCACTCCAAAAATTGCTCCCAAGTCTGGTATGTACCCAACTGGCGCTCTATGGATTCCTACTAGTGATGAGCATTACCGTCTAGAAGCGTCCTTACACCCGTCATCCATAGGTCTGCAGGTAGCTGTGATGCCTCTTATAATTTCTGAGTGTGCGTGATCCAGTTGGTAGTTTCCTCTGGGCTCTTTATGCCTTTGTACGGCCTCGAACCTATCTGTTTAAAGTCCTTTACTGAACCAACTTTAGCTCAAGGTACTGGAGCTAGTACTTGAGCTGGTACAGTAGTCTTTGCAGCCATCCTTTCAAGTGCTGCTAGAAACTCCTGTCTTTGTTCTGCTGCTTGCTGCCTCTGCTCTGCATCTAGTGTGGCGGCCTGTTGTCGCTGTTCCTGTATTATCATCTGAAAGAATTAGAACAGTTGTGCCTGGCCATCCTACGATGTTGATGAGATTGGAAGATTCCCATTAGGTGGAACGGGAAGATCAGATGGAACTGGATTATGAATTTGTCCATCTGGTCCTGAAAATCTAGGAGTTATTGAGGTCTCTCCTTGAGTCTGACCATTGACTCCAAGAGTTGTGTCACCATCAGTACATCCCTTCTGCATATCCATCTCTCTGCAGGTGATGTACACAATGATTTAGAAGAAGAACAGGAATCAAACAGGATGCAAGTATTAGATAGAATATAGAAGCATAAAATATGCTGGGGAATGGTCCGCGTATTTTACAGTCAAATCCCCCCAACATACATGAAGTCTCTCCTGCGTAAAACAGGGCTTCAAAGTGGTTGGCGTAAAACAGGTTGATAAGCTTCCTGCGTAAAGCAGAGCTTCAAGATAGTTTGGCGTAAAGTAAGACTTCAGAGCTGTCCGCGTAAAGTAGAGAATCGAGGAAATTTGGCATAAAACAGAGATTCAAAACTGTCGGCGTAAAACACAGTTTCAAGCTGTCTGGCGTAAAGCGGAGGTTCAAAGCTATCCGCGTAAAAATTGTCGACGTAAAAATCTGCACGTAAAATATATGCTACGTATAGTATATGCTGCGTAAAGTCTGCGCGTAAAAGATCTTTATACTTCCTGCGTAAAGTTTTCGTAAAAGGTCTGCGTAAAATCTATCTGCATAAAAGTCTGCGTAAAAGGTCTGCGTAAAATCTATCTGCATAAGAGTCTGCGTAAAAGGTTTCCTGATTAAAGAGATCTGTAAAATCTGAAATATGTTGCAGCGTAAAGTCGTACGAGAAACTCTTCGTATTCCTCGGATGAATTTGTCAGACAAATCAGTGAACCTGACCTCTGACAAAAGTACTGCACGATGATCAAGAGGTCGGCTGTGATGATGATTTGCACAGAGACCCAGGTTGTCGTTTAGTGACATATTGGATACAAGTCATTTTTTCGTATTCAAAAAGGAAAATTGGAGTCTTCTGAATACGCTGCATATTCTATATGGGCAGAAATGAGTTTTTACGCTCAAGTCTGAAATGAGTTTTTACGCTCAAGATAGGACAAATGCCTACGTCAAAAGCTATTTCTGCACAGGGCTCGAGGCATATCTCTGCAGTTAATGCACGAGATTTGGTCATGGCTGGGAGAAGCTAATGGCTATAACAAATACGCTCACATCACCATCCTTTCATTTTACGCCTAATCAGGCTATTCTACACTGCCTTATATTTTATGCCTAATCAGGCCACTCTATGCTGGTTATCTATTTATTCAGGAATCATCAAGTTTACGCAGGGATAGTTACCTACGTGGCTTGCATGACATATCATTCATAGACTAAGGGGACGTGGGTAGCAGTTGTCATAACCGTAGCGTAAAGTAAACAATCTTCTTCATAGTTTGGCCTTTTTACGCCAACTAGGCAGTCTTTTGGCTTTTATTCCAACAACAGTCACTTGGATTTTACTCCAACAAGGGTAAAGGGTCTTGGCGTAAACTTTGGTTATCCAAATATAGGATGGTTGTAAGGAAGAATAAGATTTTAGTCAAGTGTGGATGAGATCCTTATACTCTACTCCTATACGCGGGCTTGTTTGGTACAGTTACGTAACCAAGACAATATATTCAAGACCTGCATGGGCCACCACCAAAAACATGTCACGCCCCAGCCCCAAAATACGTAGGACTAGGAATACGTAACACGTCCAGCCGTATGTATATGAACTCCAATATATGGAAACCATATACACACGTACGCTGTACATGAATATCCAATCCACCAGTGGTAATATACTGTCACAATAAGTCACACATAATCTATATCTCATCCACAGCACAAATAATAAGTAGGAATAAAGAGTTTGAATAATAACTGAATAACAAAGATGAGTATCAAGTCTGATAGTCAGGTGGAAATAAATCCACTACAAAACGACTATACTGAAGTAGTAACAAAATCTCTAAACAGTGGAAATAATCACAGCTACTCTGAGGGTAAGACCTCCTCAGTCAGGTATGTAGCATCCGGTCCAGGACCGTACTCCTGCGAATACTCCTGCTCGTCCATATCTGGAAAGGGACCAGGTCCTCAAAGGGACGTAACAAGATACATAATAATATGCCAATAAGTACTGAAATATAAACATCCAATGGGTCGCCTAACCGTCTAAGTGAATGCAATTTTGAGAACAACTTTTCCAATGCGTGGGCGATCTGGCCATAATGGGATTGGCATGATTCTCTCGGAGAATTAGGGGCCTACAAGCGTACCATCCTTTGAACTGCAGAGGCCGCCTGCAATATATAGGGTCACAACCACCCGTTTCTCCAGTGGAGAATCCGTATGAACTAGGGAAAGTGTAAAGGAGCCCAAATGCCTTACTTGTTGTTCTCCCCACCCCATGCTCTAAGCATGCCACATCCATGACACGATAAAACCTTTAAATAACTGCCAGGTCTACTAGCATACAAAATTTTTATCAGCAGTCATCCCTAACGCACGACCAATACGTATAGGAGGCCAGACCTGTCACGCAGTCCGTGATCTATATGAGACTCACAACTCGCGTAACAACTGTGTCACGGCCAATGAATCTAATGATGATCCATAATACTGGGGTGGTCTCATAAAGTGGGTCTAAAAATCTATATAAATAAATATCTATACAAGCAGAATTAAACATGCATGTATCAGCTGGAAGGTAAATAATAGTACAATGGCAAGGTATACTTGCCGAGCAAAGGTTCTGTAAAGTGCAACGTCCAATATGTGTGTTTAAGTTTGTTGTAAGAAGAAGTGGGATTAGTTTGAGAGAGTTGTAATATATATAGGGTTAAGAGGCGGTGGAAAAACTTAGTGTCAAAGACTACTGCTGCTGCTATTTTTTTCTTTCATTGGTTTTGGTTTCGGTTGGGGAGATTTTAGTAATAATAGGTAAAGAGGCGGTGGGGGATGAGTCACATGCAAAAAAATGGAATGAATATACGCAGGGGTTACTTTACGCGCGGGTGAAAGAAAATTAAGCGGTAGGGTTGTTGCTGATAATTCTCTTCTGTACGCGCGAAGAAAGGAAGAGCAAGGTAGGTTTTGCTACTGCTGCTGTTTCATATTTGTTTTACGCGAGTTAGGGTACAAGCGGGTAATGGGTTTGGGTTTGGGTTTTGATACCCAATAGGAATTGTATATATATATATACACATATCTATTCACAGAAAATTCTAAGAATTATATTGGTGTATACGGTTGAGCTAGCAACTGTCCAAAGGGTCGCCTATATGGAATAAATTAGGAAAAATTTATAATGGCCCCATAAATCCCCTAGGTGTATAAATATCTTGAATAAAAATTAAATAAAATATATTTCCTCTATTTAGCTCATAATTACTATAATTCAATTAAATAATTAATAAAAATACGGTTTCAGGATTAGGGGTCTTACAAATAATAATAATAGAATCGATAGGAATGAATTAGTAAACTATAAGCAAAATGACGACCAACTATGAACCTATGGCTTGATACAATTAACCAAATAGGGTTATCACAGTCCTAATTACTATCAGATAAAAGTTGAGGAATGCTAGCATTTTGTGCACTACATATACCTGGCTTGGGATCGTATATATAATCAGGTAATATAAAC
Source organism: Iris macrosiphon (assembly GCA_036927795.1). Taxonomy (NCBI): domain Eukaryota; kingdom Viridiplantae; phylum Streptophyta; class Magnoliopsida; order Asparagales; family Iridaceae; genus Iris; species Iris macrosiphon. The sequence goes on from JAYESA010000250.1 coordinate 153,585, forward strand.
ATAAACATGAGGTGAGTGCCTTGAGAGAAAATAAAATAGAAACATGTCGTGTCTAGAATGCAGGCAATACTGCATACTAGAATGGATCATGGCCCCATTGTCACGCCCCAGAACCAGAATACTGGAGAGCGGGGACGGACAAAGCCAGCTACGTATACCAGAGTACTCTATATCCCGAGATACGGTCACGACTGTCTAAACATGTGAGAGTTTACTTTACAATCTAACAGTCATTCCTAGGTCAAGAATCCTAGTTGTCTCAATCTCGAGCAAGCAACAAATACAAGATGTATAATCACCAAATATATAATAGTAAGGCATCCCAAACTATACATACACAGATGATCATGAAGCTAGTTACAAAATAAAGAACTAGCAAGAGTACAATATTACATGATCAACTCTAGCTATAGTCTAGAGTATGCTTTACATGTAGGCCCGCAGGCTAGAATATCAAGTTCCAAAATATGAGATAAATATGTGCTCGGTGGCTAAATGCCTCAAAAGTATAAAATCAAGTGGACGATGAAGAAGAAAACCAACTCATGTCATTGGGTTCTCATGGTGTTCACCATCTTGAGGCAGGAAGTACGAAAGATCCTGTGGTGTCGCTCCAAAATTTGGCCATACAAAATTAGTAGGGTCGGACCCTAAAACAGCAAGTACCACAAGGAAGCCAACTTAGAAACTAAAACCAGCATGTAGACAGATTAGTAAGAAATAACACAAGTAACATATAAATAAATACAACAGGTAAAATAACAGTTAAACAGTTCTGGATCAGGTGTTAAATAAATTAGGACAGGACTAGACAATACTGAAAATCAAGCATTCAGAGCCAATCATGCCCTACGGCTTACTATAATTATCTTACTAGGGTTATCATAGTCCTAGTTACTAACACATACAGTTTAAGATTCTATACAGCCACATGCCCTGTAGACTATTTGGTTTATCCAGGCGTAAGGATACATATAATATATTATATCAGATATAGTAATTTATAGGTAAATATAATACTCGATGGCGTGCTGGAAGTGTGCCCCTCACGACGGAGAGCTCCAAATCTATCAGGTGTTGCTGGAATACCGGGATTGCAAATAGCTAGAAAATCTCTCTAGATGCTTCTAATATATTATTCTAGTTGTTATCCTGGACAAGTTATCAAGAATTACTGACTGTGGTGCTTAAAATTTTTACTTTAGACATAATGCAGGACATGACATGACCTTATCTTGACAAGTATATTCATGACAGGAGCAATCAAATCAACTACACAAATTTATCTTATCAGTTCAAGCATTTCATTTCAGGAAATTCTAGCATGTTAGGAGTACGCTTCGTTGACCCACTTTCAGGAATATTGGTACATGTCAGATTAACTTGGTACTACGAGCCATTATCAGGAATATTAGTACAAGTCTGGTAACGGGAGTTCAAGATTAACAATTTTAATAGAATCCATGTTCAATTCTAGCATGTCAGGAGTGAGCTGCATCGAGCTACATTCAGGAATTTCAGTACAGGTCAGGTGTCGGGAGTTCATATTAACAGTGTCAATGCAATCCATTTTCAAGAAATTCCAGGTTCTGACAGGTTGTCACAATCAGGTTATAAGCAGTTTAGAGAAAGATTGCATGCATAGGAATCAAGCATAATAGGCTAAAGTAGAAAATATATAAAAGAAGTTAAACTACTACAAGTCTCATGGGCGCATGGGGTAAGCTGGCCGCATGCAAGAGCTGGCCGCATGCAAGAGCTGGTCGCATGCAAGATGCAAAGCCCACTCCTCAGGATATGGCAAGTGACAGACAATAAATACAAAGTCAGGAAAGTGACTGATGTGATTGGCCGTGTCAGAGAAGTGACCGATGTGACTAGTCAATAAAGGGAGTCAGATAGAAAAGACATAATCATGAAAAGTCGCGCTAAGGCGGTACTGAGTCATGCATTGAAAGAAAAGTGGAATGCATAACTCCGTGCCGCATGGAAGACTCAGCCGCATGCTCCTCTTGGCCGTATACACACTTGGCTGCATACATTCTTGGCCATATAAAATCTTATGAACTCAAAAAAAATTTATTCGTTCAAGTTCCATGCACTTGGCTAAGGGGTGCATGTGCAGACTCAATCATGCATCCAACAAGATGGCTGTATGCTGACTTGGAGCGAGAAGTCCAGGCCGCATGCAAAGCGTGTCGCATAAAAGACTACTTGAATAGCAAGTTTTAGCCATGGAAAAGCTCCAAGTCTGAAAACTTATTTTTTGAAAATATCAAGTTTTAAGAGATCAAAACTAAGTAAACTCAGGAAAACTCCAAACTTGAAACTTAGATCTACTTCAACCAAGGCATCAAAAGCGAAAATAATAAGAAATAAACATGTCAAAAAACTGATAGAGAATAATATAGAGCAATAAAATACAAGAAAACTAAATAAATGCAATATAACAAGTTCTTTCTCATCGGCAAGATGTACTTGTCTAAACCCACTACTATGCTACTACTACTACTACTAAACCCAAAGGGGAAGTTTAGGCTGGCCTCGGGGTCGGGCTGCTCTCGGCCAAGGAAGAGGAGAGGGAAGAGGAAATAAAAAAGAGAAGGAGAGAGAGAGAGAGAGAGAGAGAGAGAGAGAGAGAGAGAGGGAAGGCTATATATATAAAGGGTGACTAGCACTATTCATAATTCTAGAAATTATATAAAAACAGCTAAAAAAATCTATAATTATCCGAAAAGCAATATACAGCTATAACACACATATACCAGATAAATAAAATAATACTAAAATAGTGAGACGGGTCTCACAATTCTCACCTCCTTAGAAAAATTTCGTCCTCAAAATTTCAACAAGGCACCGGGTCTATCAAGGTATCTCTAGAGATCAAGCAGGTAATAAAACAAGTAAGACCATACGAATATTAATCACATAATACGAACTACCTAGAACAAGACAACATGCACAAGACAAGATCAGGGTATGGGATATACAAACAAATATACCTCATGAGTCAAACAAATATGGGTATCTAGCTCGGATATCATCACGCGCTCCCAAGTCAACTCGCCAGGTGAGTGATACCCCCAAGCAACTTGGACTAAACGAATAGCCCGGTTCTTGAGAATCTTCTATCTCCGGTCCAAAATGGATACAGGTCTTTCCTCAGACGAAAGGTCGGTACCAACAATCAATTTTGAATGATCCAGGACATGGCTTATATCTGGTATATATCATCGTAACTGAGATACATGGAAAATATTATGTATCTCACTAAGCGATGGTCGAAGAGCAAGATGATAGAAAATATCTTCTACTCGCTCGAGAATATCGAACGAACCTATGTACCGAGGACTAAGCTTTTCCCGTATACCGAATCTGATGACTCCTCGGGTAGGCAAAATTCGAAGGAATACATGGTCGCCGACAGAAAACTCAAGAGGTCGCCGATGCGAATCGGCCCAATAACGTTGGCGATCTTGGGCTACTATGATATGCCTCCAGACTCGCTTGACTACTTCAACTGTCTGAGCTATCATTTTGGGACCAAACAATTATCTCTCGCCAATATCATCCCAAGCTACAGGGGATCTGCACTTTCGGCCATACAATGCATCGAATGGTACCATCTGGATACGTGCTTGGAAACTATTTTTGTAGAAGAATTTGACCAAGTATAAATGGTCCTCTTATGAGCCACTAAAGTCAAGGGTACATGAACGAAGCATATCTTCTAGAGTCGAGATGGTATGCTCTGACTGACCATCTGTCTGCGGGTGGTAGGCTGTATTAAACTTTAGACAGGTACCCAAACTTTCCTGAAGACTTTGCCAAAAATGAGAAGTAAACCTGGAATCTCTATCCAAGACTATGCTAACTGGCACACCATGTAGTCTAACAATCTATCTGATGTACATCTCGGCTAACTGTTCTGTGGACTGACCAATTCTGAAAGAAAGAAAGTATGCAACTTTCGTGAGACGAACCACTATTACCCAAATAGCATCAATGCCGGCTGAGGATCTGGGAAGTCCTGTTACGAAATCTATGATGATATGCTCCAACTTTCACTCCAAAATTGATAAATTTTGAAGAAGTCCTATGGGTCTCTGATGCTCAGGTTTAACTTGTTGAAAGACTAAATATCGAGAAACAAACCGAGCAATTTCTTTCTTTATTCCGTTCTACCAGAAATGCTGAAGAATGTCTCTGTATGTCTTTATTCCTCCGGGATGTACTGAATACTGTGAACTATGAGCTTCTGCCATAATCTCGCGATGAAGGCCTCCAGTTGGTACACAAAGACGATTTCCAAAACGGTCACTATGAATGCTTAGTTATGGTCTACATCCTGCCTCACACTCTGCTTTAAGTTATTTAAGCTGACATCTTTTACTTGTGCTACCTTGATTCTTTCCACTATACTAGACTGAAGTTACAGACCAGCCATCAATGCTGTGTTGCCAGACAATACTACTTCTATGCCCATTTCCTGAAGATCTTCTAGAATCTTCTACTACGCCGTAAGGAAATAAGCTCATGTTCTCCATCTTAAAGCACCTGCTACGATATTGGCCTTCCCAGGGTGATACTTAAGGTCAAGATCATAGTTTCTCATCAACTCTAGCCATTTTTTATGTCTCATGTTGAGATCCTTCTGAGTAAAGACATACTTCAAACTCTTGTGATCAGTATAAATCTCTACTCGATCTCCATAGAGACAATATTTCCAAAGTTTGAGTGCAAAAACAACTGCTGCTAAGTCTAAGTCGTGCGTCGAATAATTCTTCTCGTGATCCCATAGCTATCGAGATGCATAAGCTATAATCTTGTCATGCTGCATAAGAACACATCTTAATCATTTGCCTGACGCATCACAACATACAGTAAACCTACCTATTCCGTCTAGAAGAGTCAAAATAGGCACCGTAATCAACTTTTGCTTGAGCTTCTCGAAAAAGGTTTGACATTCATCTGTCCAATCAAAGTGCATATCTTTTCGTGTTAGTAACATCAAGGGTGCAAAAATTCTAGCAAAGTCTGACACAAATCTTCGATAATATCCAGCTAATCCCAGGAAACTATAAACATATGCAACTGTTCGGGGAACTGGCCACGTCTCAATAGCTTGTATCTTCTGGGGATTCACTTCAACTCCTCCTTTAGCAATAATGTGACCTAAGTATGAAATACGATCAAGCCAGAACTCGCACTTTCTGAACTTGACATATAACTTGTGTTCTCTGAGAGTTTGAAGAACTGTGCAAAAATGTTGCTCGTGCTCTGCTTTACTTCGGCTGTACACCAAGGTGTCGTCAATGAACACTATCACGAACTTGTCTGTATGGCATAAAAATAGGATTCGTGAGATCCATAAACATTGTTGGCACATTGGGTGCTCCAAAGGGCATTACTAGAAACTCCCAGTGGCTATATCTCGATCTGAAGGCTGTCTTGGGTATATACTGCTCTTTAACTTTGATCTAATAATATTCTGATCGCAAATCAATCTTGAAAAATATCACTGCTCCATAAAGCTGATCGAACAAGTCATCGACCCTAGGAAAGGAATACTTGTTCTTGATGGTTACTACATTGGGGGTACGATAATCCACACATAATCGTGACATGTCATCCTTCTTCTTCACCGGTAGCATCGGGGCTCCCCAAGGTGATCCACTAATATGAATGAATCCCTTAGTTCTCAATTCTTCAATCATTCGGTACAAGACTTCTAACTCTAAAGGCACCATCCTATAGACTCTTTCTGACACTGGTACTATTCCTGAAAGTAGATCTATGGTAAACTCAAACTCTCTCTGGTGGCATGCTTGGAAGTTTTTTTGGGAATACATCTAAAAATTCATTAATAACTCTAGGGAATCGTACTTCTTCTACTACTGCCATCCTCATGATCACTGATGAAGACTCCGTATCGCCTCTAGAAAATAAGAATTCCTTCTCACCAGGGATATGAAATATAACCTTGATATTATGGTAATCTATCATCGCGTATCAGGCACTCAACCAATCCATGCCTAAGACGACGTCATAATCTCCCATAGAAAATTCTATCAATCTAGCAAGAAATTCTCGTCCACACACTATGACTCGACACGAGGTATAAATTCTATCGACTGCCATGATACCATTATCAGTATGTATATTGAGTCTTACTGATAATAATTTGGGTTCCAAACCAACTCATATTATAAATCATGTAGACATAAAAGAATGGGATGCACCTGAATCAAACAATACTAAAGCTGAATGAGAGTTGACGAGAATGATACCTTCCACCACTTCACCTGAAGCTAACTACTCTTCCACGGTGAGTGTCATCGCCTGACCTCGTTCTCTTGGTGTTGGTCCTCTCTGCCGCGGACCTTCTTGCCTGGCCAGTACTTAAGCTCGGGCCTACACATATAGTTGTGGTCTCTGTTGCTGGAATACTTAATATTGGGTCAGCAAAGGACTCTGACCCTGGTGTTGCTGAACCGGCACTAGAGCCCTATACTGTGGTCCTGCCGGGGAAGACCACTATGTGTCCTGGAGCTCCATAAGCTAAGCAAAATTATTGCGCTCTGTGGCACTCAGAAACTGCTCTGTGTGGGTAAGATCCCACTATGAGTCCTGGAGCTCCATAAGCTAAGCAAAATTATTGTGCTCTATGGCACTCAGAAACTACGTGCCCAGGCTTTCCATAATGAGAACACCCTGCTGAAGAAGATGTCCTTTGCTGTTGAGGTTGGGTCGGCTTTTCATATATTGGAGTTCATATACATACGGCTAATTTTTTTTTTGATTAGCAAGCCTTCGTTATGCTTTGCGAGCCTTTATGCACCAATGAATCGAGAAAACACTGTCCTTGATGTCTTTGATAGAAGGTTGGATCGAGAAAATATTATCCTCGATGTCCGTCTTGTCAACCATGGCCGAAAATTTATGATTTTGGAACTCTAGCCCTACAGGTTATCATCTTATTGGAATGATGGCACATACTCGCATCTCCATATCCTAGCCCTCTGCGGGTGCTATTATTATAACTGTCGAATAGTAAAGGAATACGCGGTCCTTTACCAAAGTTCAGACCTTCAGATTTTTGGAGGTCATAGCCCATCTTCTGTATAAGACAGAATAATTATTCGCTGTAATGATGGAACTGTGGCAACTCATCATTTGTTGTATTGAATACTGTTGATGACTTAGCTTGTGCAGAATAAGAGGCTCTGTGCACGGGAACACTGTCATGTATACACGAGAGAGTTGGCTGAGTTGTACGCGTAGGAACCCTGTCGCGTGCGCACGATTGTCTACGACGTCGAGGACCACCGTTTGATGCACGTTTTTATATATCGCGTAGGGGAACACTTCATGTTGCCCATAAGGATTTATTACGAAGAGGAGTACTATCGTGTGCACATGAAGTATGATACATCCTTGCGCTGAAAACTTGCTCGGATGCATATAATGGAACGATGTCTATCATGCGCCATTGCTGATGAGTCATACAAGATTTGGCTCTTTTTCACAGGGAGACTTGTTGAGCTGTGTTAAGCGTCTGAAGTCTACAGTTTGTGTTTTCTAAGGAAATGATCATGCGGCCTGACCGACATTCCTTTCCTTTTGACCTAGTTGTTGAATGTGCTTTAACGTCAACCTCAAAATCCTGCTTGTAGGCATTGCCTGACCTGGTTGCCCAAGCCGAGGCCTCCTCAGCAGTGGGAGAAAGCATGTGACAGGACTTGGTTTTTCGTGTTTTAGGCCTGACGACGGAAGGCGCTGCTTGCTGCGTCAAGTCTGGGACAAGATCTGGGTGGGCCCACATGATCTCGCCCCGAGGTGTAGTAAGAAGTATCAGCCCGGCTGCTTGGTCGAGAGCTGGTGGAAGATTGACTACCTCTATTGTTGCCCTCGGGATTGTTATGCCTCCGTCCTGGGCTTCCGTCGCGGGGAAGTTACCGAACTGGAGGGACACCGTGTTGGCGGCAACCGTCTTGTCGTCGAAGTCCAAGGTAAAAGACTTGTGTCAAGCAGGCGCTAGATACACCGTTTGAGGGTGTAGCAGTCCTTCTTCACATGGTGGATGTAGCGAAGGTAGTATCAGTATTTTAGATTATTCATCTCGTCTACCTCTATATGGCATTTGACATCGGGGAGCCGAAGCTTGCCACCCTTCATCAACACATTGAAGATGGACATGACATCGTTATCTTCGAAGGAGTAAGTCCCCTGAGGCTTTGGAACCTCAGCCAACTTTTGCTCGGGATTCTTGGTTTAGTTGGCAACCAGGGCCTGCTTTCTTTTTTCCTCGCAGCTGTTGTTGCCGCTATTGCTATTGTTGGGACGTTTCCTCCTGTCATCTGTGACAGAAATCTTTATTCCCAGGAGTCGGGCATCTTTAACTTTCTTTTCAATGCCGACTGCGTTGATGATGAACGATGTCCAGTCTTTAAATTGACTGCCGTATATCCAGAGGCTGATCACCGAAAGTAGATTCCTGCGGCACATGTCCATGAGTGTGGACTAAGGATTTCCTGGAGGCAAACTCAGTGATGCTTGGCGAAAATGCTCGATGTAATTTTGGGCGAGCTCCCTTTCCCCTTAGGTGACATTCAACAGGGAAGACATTGTTATGTCACTTCCTCCGTCATAGAATCTTTTGAGGAAAAGACTCTTGAAGTCATCAAACGACGAGAAACAGTTATCTTGTAGGCTGGAAAATTAGTCGAATGAGACCCCGGACAATGTCCCCACAAAGAGCTTGGTGAGGAGTGCGTCACTACGAGGTAGGTACCTTATTGCAATCTCGAAATAGCTCATGTGTTGACGGAGAGAAGTCTTCCCGTCGAATGGGTTCAGGTTGAAGGGCTTGTACTTTTGCGGGTACGGGATATCCCTCCACTCGCGGGGGTACGGTTGTCGTATCCCGAACTCGCTTAGTGAATCCTGGTTGCCCATAGAATTTAGGTGAGCCCGGAGTTCCCGGATTTCCCTCATTGCGTCTTTGGCCTCGTCTCCCGCGGAAGGGGCAGATGAACCGGGCAATGGGTGGTTTCCACCTATGGACGGAGCGATTGCGTCAGAATTCGCATTGGTCCCCAGGTCCAAGCTTGCTTGTCCTGAGGCCCTCTCTGGTTGGGAGGCTACATTTGCCTTGATGTCTAGTATTGTTTAGGTCAAGGATTGCATTGACTCGCTCATAGTTTGCATCATGGCCTCGAGGATTTTGAGGCGCTGCCGGTTACTAGGGCCTTCGTGGTCGTCCTCTTCCATGTATGATGTTCTTACATGAGGCGAGTAGGAAGGGATGATTGACGTAGCACTTTCCGCTCTGGACTCTTGCAATGAATAGTCATCGGGGAGAGCCAACAGTGTTGTATCCTATTCAGACTCTGATAGAATACTACCCCCAGCGTAGGAGGTTTTGTCTCCTTGGTGAGGGTGGCCACCACCAGTGTCTATTTCTTCAGAATTGCTATCTTCTCAGAACGCCAAATTATTTTATAGGTCCGGGGGATTGGTACCCCCAACTTGTGCAACCCGCAGTAGTTTTGAGAAAGAACTACCCCCAGCGGCCGGGAGCTTCTTCTTCGAGCGGGTGTCCTGAAAAACACCTTCTCTAGGTCCTACTGCTGGTCCTCCTGGTAGTCGCCTTCTCAATGCACTGGTCGAGACTAACGGACTAGAGGTGCTGGATTTCCTTCCTCCCATGGCAAATGGTATCTCATCATCCTCGGGTGTTTGCACCTAATCCTTGGATTATTGCCGAATATGTGCCATCGGGTGCAGTCGTTGGAATGTCGACTGCCTGGTTTTAGGTGCTGCCACTTTGTTGGAGCAGAAGTTGATGATGATTTTGGCACAGTGATATCCTGGGGAGGATACTTCACATGCCATCGCTGCCTCCCTCGCCTTGCGCTTGTGATTGATTACATTGTGCAAGTCAGGCGAGGGCTGACTCACATTTGTACCATTTTCGTGTGCACGGGTAGACCGAGCGCACGGGTGCGTGGGTGTTGTTTTTGCTCCTTGACCTGGGGTTTATTCAGGAACTTCCCCTAACCCGTTAGTGGAAGGCTCTTGAGACTAGACCTGTCTATTTTTTGCTGCGGGCTGGACACGTGGGTCGGTCTTGTATAACTTTTCATCAGGGGCACGCATATCAGTTAGTGGTGCCAATCGACGATCAGTTGAATGGGCAGACGCATAGTATGAAGTGTCCAAGTTTTGATTTTTAACATTCTCAGCATGGCTCATAAGATCAACGATGCATGAGATTTGGTCAAAAATTAAGGTTCGGCTGTTGTGAGGGCCGCATGCGGCCATCTGCCTACGACAGTGAACCAATACCGCATATTTGGTATTATGTGGCCTCCTCCTAAGCCGCATGGAACTCACATCAAGACCCGAACATCTAGCATCGTAGTGTTTTTCTCTGCCATAGTTCGGGTGCTGAGCGTTCTTGCGGCAGACGGAGAAGCCGCATGGTCAGTCTGGGTGAATGCTTGACGAGCGTCCTCAGCAACATAGAGAGAGGCAGGGAGTGCATGCTCCGCAGTTGGGTGAGACGTAGCGGCCTTTGCTACCCACGTCCTGCGGGTCTTCTTGGGCTTTGGTAACCTCGACGAAGTACTAGCGTTTCTCTCCAAGAGAATCTCCTCGAAGGCCTACTGGTCGAAGTGGACTACCAGCATCCTCTGGGTTGAACCCAGCTTGGCTGCATCAGACTGCATCACCACCTTCTCATCAGAGGAGAAGGACATCCCCAATAGAATCACCATATTGTTCGTCATTAAATTTGAAGTTTAAGAGAACTTGATTTAATTAACAAACAAAAAGAAAGTACATAGAGGTCCTAGGAGACAATCTAACTATAAATTTATTTTCTGGGGATGACGATGGAGGTTAGGAGTGTAGCATCTCTCTTTACTTCGTGGATGATCCGATGCAGGAGGAGGAAGCTCTTCTCTCTTGCTTGACTGTAGGTTAGCAGATAATCAATCCTTAGAACGTTCAAGTTACTCCTATTTATAGCCATCGTGCTGATGGGTCATGGATGCCATATATTCCTCTGTTTGGTGGCCGTATAAGGCTCCTTCAATAGAATACGGTTGCAACTGTCGCCGTATGCCATGGGCTAATTTTTACGTGGTCTTGGTTGAGATATGTTGTTGAAGAGATCTCGGGGTTGTTATCAACCTGTTGTGGACGTGACTTGCTCAGCTGGATACGTAGTCAGCACCAACTGTATGAAGATCTCTGCAGTTGTAACGAAAAGATCTTGTGAGCTGGAGGTCGCATGATGGCGAGGCCGCATGGGTTTTGTAGCCGCATATGTACTCTCATTTGGCCTTGGTAGAATGGACACTCTAGCTGCATGTTAGCGAGGTCGCATAGGGTGTTGTGGCCGCATATGCGTCCTTTTTGGCCTTGGTCAGATGGACACTCAAGCCGTATGGCATCGTGGCCACATGCTCATCCAGGCTGCATACGTGCTCTCATCTGGCTTTCGTCGATTGGATACTGCAGCCGCATATTGGCGAGGCCACATATGGCCGAGGCCGCAGATGGGAGGACACGTGGTGTGGCGTATCTGTTGAGGCCATCAATGCAGATGTGACTTTCTATCTTTTTGCATGCGGCCCCTTTTAGGAATTTTGAAGTTATCAGAACTTTATGTCAGATATTGGAGACTGTGTTAGGAGCTTATTATGTGGCCTCTTGCTCCTTGGTTGATCTGGCTATATATAGATTATTATGTGACTTTTTATCTGTCCGTATAGATCATGTTTTATGCGGAATGAGTTCTATGCGGCCTGTAAATTTTTTTATGCTTCTACAATAACGTGACATCGCGTCAAAGTATCTAGTCTGAAACCTTTCTATAAAGATAGCCCAAGGGACGGGTACTGTTAGTGAAATCATCTGTACTGCCCACCAGTCTTGGGCCAAGTCTAGCAATAGTAGTCGTACTACCGACACTTGCTCTCTTGCAGGTGTAAAAACCCTAATTTTAGAATTTAATTTAAAATTTACATTAATTATTATTGTAGAAATTTTTTATTATTTTTTAGTTAATTATAATAAATGTTCGTTCATGGATTTATATTTTTGTGTATTAAAGTAAATATTAAAATAGTACATAAATTATATTTTTGGTGTATAATTAATAATAGAATATTGTATAATTTTTTTGGAATTTATTGGGGTCTAAAACTATTTTTTTATTACTAATTGCATATATATATATTGATTTATAATAAACCAACCCAAACCGAACCAACCCAAACCAATCCGAAGCAACCTAAACCGTACTGGAGGAGGTTCATCAAGAGGCTCAGCGTCACGAGGTATAGAACTTTAGGAACAACCTAGTAACCATACTGGAGCAGGCAAACCCACCAGCTAGACAGCCATCGACGGGATCTATTACTGATTTTCGCCAGCTGAAGCCCCGTATCTTTTCTGGCAAAGAGGAGTCCAATGAAGTTCATGAGTGGCTCACAAACACTCAACACCAATTAGAAGCAGCTGATCTTCTGAGGGAGCGTTGGATGACTGCCATCAGGATACAGTTGACGGGCAATGTACATCATTGGTGGCTATCTGAGGAGAGACGGCTCGGACCGGACCGAGTCACTTGGGAGGAGTTCTCTAGACTCTTCCAGGAGATATATATTCTAGCCATTGCCAGAGCAAAACTTAGGGATAAGTTTAGCTGCCTCATTCAAGGCAACATGACAGTAGAAGAGTACAATGCATAGTTCATCCATTGGAGTCGCTTCGCCCCAACTCTGATTCCGACAGAAGAGGAGAAGGTGGAGAAGTTCTTCGACGGACTTAGCTTTGAGCTACAGAGATTGATCAGATATGTTGCACCTACTTCATACACGGACATCCTTGCTGCAGCACAACGCATGGAGTACGTCACCAGGAGAGAGTCCAGCCTGAAACGGTCGTTCACATCAGCACCAGCCAGAGCATCACACGGGGAGCCTGCAAAGCGACTCCAGAGGAATCCACCACAGAGAGCAGCATCAAGAGCCTCATCCCTTCCTACTTGTCACTACTATGGCAAGGTAGGCCATATTGAGAGAGAGTGCAGATACAAGTTGGGTCTATGCTTGATTTGCGGATCCAACCAACATCTAGCCAAGGACTGCCCTGAGCGTCGAGAGGGAGCACCGATGGTAAACCGACCAGCTTTACCAGCATCGAGACCAGCCCAGCAGTCACCTATGCCAGCTTATCAAGCATTGGGAGCACCACAGACGAGAGTTAGAGAAGTCAGACCACCAGCTCCTGGAGAGTATCAGCCGAGGCCACCTTTGACACCACAGGCAGCACTATTCCAGTAGGCTCGGCAGCAGAGAGGACCAGCTCAGGGACGAGGACAGGTATTTGCATTGGCTATTGAAGAGAAAGCAACTACAGTTGAGGTCATAGCAGGTACTATATTAGTAGCTTCATTACCTGTTGTAGCTTTATTCGATTCTGGAGTATCGTATTCATTCATAGCTGTTAGCTTCGCACACATAGAGTACCTACCGTACCCCTTTCGAAGACTATGAGAATTCTTATGGGAGGCAAAATTATCCCAATTAATGACATTTGTAGATCTTATTCGACAGTAGTCTGTGGAAGAGTGATACGAGCTTAATTTTTGATCTTTTATATGTCGGATTATGATATTGTACTTGGTATGGACTGGATGAGTCAGTACCATGCGACTTTAGATTACCGGCTTGGACGGGTTATATTTAGACCGTCTGGACATTCGGAGTTTGGGTTTCTTCGGGGAGCCAATGAGCAAGGAGTTTATCCTACACTTAAGGCACTCTCTGCAGAAGGGAAGCCCGAGTACCCAAATATTGTATCAGAGTTTGTGGATGTATTTCCCGATGATCTTCCAGGCTTACCACCTGATCGAAAAATAGAATTTACAATAGACTTGACTCCAGGAACAGAGCCTATCACTTCATCAGTGTACTGGCTAGCACCTAAGGAGTTGGTGGAATTGAAGAAGCAAGTTGATGATCTTCTGGGGAAGGATTTTATTCGGCCCAGTGTTTCACCATAGGGAGCACCCATACTATTTGTGCCAAAGAAGGATGGAACGGTATGCCTGTGTATTAACTACATGATACTAAATACTGTAACTATCAAGAAATGGTATCCCTTGCCATGCATTGATGATTTTGATCAGTTGAGTGGTGCTAGTGTATTCTCAAAGATTGGTCTTAGATCCGGTTATCATCAGATTAGAGTGCGGAAAGAGGATATACCGAAGACAGCCTTCAGGACCAAGTATGGACACTATGAGTTCTTAGTTATGTCGTTTGGTTTAAACAACATGCCAGCTATATTCATGAGTTTGATGAACAGAGGTTTTTATCAGTACTTGGACAAGTTCGTGGTTGTGTTTATTGATGACATCTTGATATATTCCAAGAGCCACGAAGAGCACGAGAAGCATCTCAGAATCGTGCTAGAGATGTTGAGACCTGTACGCCAAACTCAGCAAATGTAAGTTTTGTCTGGATAGGGTGCCTTTCCTGGGACATATCATCTCGGGAGAAGGACTTTCAGTTGATCGGGAGAAGGTTGCTGCAATAGAAACTTGGACCACACCTACATCCGTTGCGAAAGTAAGAAGTTTTCTCGGACTTGCTGGATACTATCGAAGGTTCTTGGAGAACTTCTCAAGGATTACGGAGCCTATATCAAGGTTGACGCGTAAGGAACAGGAGTTTGCATGGACAAAAGATTTCTAGAATGCCTTTGAGGAGTTGAAGAGACGATTGACGACAACATCAATATTGACCCTTCTTTCAGGATCGGGAGGATTCATTGTTTATAGTGATGCGTCAGGCAGTGGACTAGGATGTGTTTTGATGCAACATAGCAAAGTTATCGCTTATGCATCGAGACAGCTGAAGGTTCATGAAAAGAACTACCCGACACACGATCTTGAGCTAACTGCAGTAATATTTGTATTAAAGATATGAAGGCACTATCTTTATGGAGAGAAGATAAAAATCTTTAATGATCACAAGAGTCTGAAGTATGTCTATACTCAGAAAGAGCTCAATATGAGACAGAGACGTTGGTTAGAGTTGATGGTCAATTTTGATATAGATTTGCAGTACCATCCGGGCAAGGTGAATATCGTAGCAAACGCACTCAGCAGGAAGCCCACAGCTTATTTCTTGACGATGCAGCCCCAGCTATTAGAGGATCTACAGGAGCTCAGAATAGAGGTTATTTTGCAAAGGCATAGTAGACAGTTGTCAAATCTTGAACTTAAGTCATCACTAGTGGAGAGGATTAAGGAGACATTACCTACAGATGCTAGGTTCCAGAGACTTAAAGAGAAGACGGAAGCCAGCATGTAGACGAGACTTCGAATCCATGAGGACTGGACGTTAAGATGCAAAAATTGCCTATATGTTCCGAATGAGAAGCTGAGACATGAGTTAATGTCTGAAGCACATATCTCCATATACTCTATTCATCTGGGAGGTACGAAGATGTACCGAGATTTGAGGCAGTACTATTGGTGGCATGGGATGAAGAGAGAGATTGCGCGGTTTATGGCAAAATGTTTGGTCAGTCAGCAAGTTAAGGCCGAGCATTAGAGAACCGCTGGTATGTTACAGCCGCTTCTCATACCTGAATGGAAGTGGGAACATATCGCTATGGATTTCGTTACAGGATTTCCAAGAAGTCCCAGTGGAAAGGATGTAGTCTGGGTTATTATGGTTTGACTCACCAAATTGGCACATTTTTTGCAGTTTAGAGTTGGATAGTCCATAAATATTCTAGACGACATGTATATACGACAGATCGTAAGGTTACATGGAGTACCAGTTAGTATTGTGTCTGATCATGACTCAAGATTCATATCCCATTTTTGGTGAAGCATGAATGGAGTCTTGACACCCGACTCAAGTTCAGTACTGCTTACCATCCACAAATAGACGGTCAGTCAGAGCGCACGATTCAGATCCTGGAAGATATGCTGAGGTCATGTATGTTAGACTTCGGAGGGTCTTGGGAAGACCATTTGCACTTGGTGGAATTCTCTTACAATAACAGCTACCAGACGAGCATCCAGATGGCACCTTTTGAGGTATTGTACGATAGGAAGTACAGGTCACCATAATATTGGAGTGACGTTGGCGAGCGTCAGATACTCGGTCCGGAGTTAGTGATGCAGACAGTTGAGAAGGTGAAGCAAATTCAGAGTCATCTTCGTACAGCTCAGGACAGAAAAAAACATTAGGCTAACACACACCGCTGACCTTTGGAGTTCAAGGAAGACGAACATGTATTCTTGAGGATCTCACCTACTCAAGATAGTATTCGATTAGTGTCACGCCCCAGTCCCAAAAATACGTAGGACTAGGATACGTAAGCATGCCAGCCGTATAGATATGGCAACTCCAATATATGGAAACCAAATCCATACGTACGCTGTAATATGAATATAAAATCCACAAGTGGTATAAACATATGTCACAAGTCATAGGGTACAATCTAAATCTCATCCATAGAAAATCAATATAAATACATAACCAGTATCTATGAAACCAGATCTCAATAAGAAGGATCTAAGGAGGATAGTTGGATGGAAACAAATCCACTACCAACTCGAATATAAGAACAAATACAAAATGAGTACAATACAATCAAGCCCAATATAAGTATACCAGCTATCGATCATGGCTCGAAGAGAAGACATCCACGTAGCATCTATGACCATCCAAATCCGTGCTCCTGCAAATACTCAAGAACAGGTACACCTGGCAGCGGACCAGGTCCTCAGAGGGACATAACAAGATACTTAAACACATGCCAATAAACTACTGAAATAAATATCCAAAGGGGTCGTCTAACCGTCTAAAGTGAATGCAGTTAAGAACAACTTTCTAACAAGTGGGCTATCTGGCCATAAATAGGATTGGCATGGTTCTCTTGGAGATCCAGGGGCCTACAAAGGCATGACGACTTTCGAACGCCGGAGGCCCGCCAAGTAGTATAGGGGTCATCATGACCGCGCATCTCCGGCGGAGCGTACGGGTTACACAAGAAAAGTGCAAAGGAGCCCAAATGCCTTACTTGTTGTTCTCTCCACCCAATGCTCTAAGCATGTCATGTCCATGACACGATAATACCTCTAATAACTGCCAAGTCTACTAGCATGCAAAGTTTCTAATAACAGTTATTCCTAACGCACGTCCCACACGTACCGATGATCAGTCCATACGTGCGTCCGTGGTCTATATGAGACTCACAACTCGTGTAAAAATATGTGTCACAGTCAAATGAAACCTAATGGTTCTACATGATAATGGGGTAGTCTCATGAACAAGGTTCATGCAATACATAAATAAAACATATCGCGACGTCACCGTCGCGCGCATTTTATATAACAGTTAAAATATATGAACTAAAGACAGAAAATAAAGATGCATGCAATATATGGAATATAAATAACAGTACAATGGCAAGGTATACTTGCCTGGCAAGGAAGCTGCAATGTACCAATAACCTGCTCCAGAAATCGCGCAGAACAATCCAATATCCTATGTACACATAAATATAATATAATAGAATCATTAGTCATTACACTAGCATATACTCAACCACAATTACACTGGAATCAGGGAGTATACTAGGGGTAATACTATTCATCTAACACGGTCAATTACGCATTGAATTACGCGGGTGTCGCGTCTTCAAGTACTGTACGAAATCAGTCAGTCAACTGACAGGTGTCTATGCCAGTACGTTAGTGTACGCAAGGCAGACAAATTCACAAGTTCTTAGGGTCAACATGGTCAAGATAAGTATGGGATAGTCCACGATATCCTAGGGTCATACAGTTTGAATATTTAGTCATAATTATCAATTAGCATTTACTTACATATATATTCATATAACTATATAATAATATAACCATTAATTTATTTTAATTTATTTAATTCTGGAATAATTACTCTAAAATCCTATTTTAATCTTATTATTTCTGATTTTTATGTTAATTCCTAAATTTTATCCAAAGAAACTGAATTTTATCAACTCGAGACTCATGGCACGCAAATCGAGGCGATCTGTTGACCAAAAAGTCAACCGATACAAACTCGACTTTCATGCATGATTTTCTATAGATTTCAGCATAAAAAACATACTAGAATTTATGGCTCATCTGAATTCAAATTCGTTTGGGAATTATGGCACATACAAATTTTGTATTATGCATCGATGGTTAAATTCTAACCTAGAAGTTCTACAAAATTAATAGTATGAAATACTTCGAAATAAATTCTGAGAAAAATATATGTCGATGATCTCGACATTAGCTTTCCGAAACTTTAAACGGTTCATGATTCTGATTCCTGGTTCTCCCGGAATCGCGAAAACATCAAAACACGTCTATTTTTGGACATGCTGTGCTCTACGAATTTTCCAGAATTTAATACTAATAATTTAGAAAAAAAATTTATACTATCAGAAAGCTAACCTCATTATCATTCTAACAAAAAAAACTGGAGCATGTTTGGAGTCCGGAGCTAGGAGATATCGTCTTTTTAATTTGTCATAATTAGGGAGCAGAGGCAAGCTGAGCCCGAGGTACATTGGGCCGTTTAATATTTTGGAGCGTATTGGTGAGATTATGTATCGTCTTGCATTACCCCCATCTCTAGAGGGAGTGTATGATGTATTTCATGTCTCACAGCTGAGGAGGTACATGACTGACCCAAGTCACGTAATCGATCATTCTGAGATTTTAGTGGAACCTAGCTTGAGGTATGAGGAGCAGCTAGTTGAGATACTTGACATTAGTGAGAAGATATTACGGGGTCAGACGATTAGATTGGTCCGGGTAGCTTGAAAATAGCACTCCCCAGACGAATCTACTTGGGAGCGAGAGGATATCATACGCCAGCGTTATCCTCACATATTCGAAGATGCAGGTATGACCTAAGAACTACCTATAGGTTACCATGATTTTTTTTAAATTCCTTAGTAGTTTAATTCTTAATTGCGAGGACGCAATTATTCTAAGGTGGGTAGATTGTAAATACCCTAATTTTTAGAATTTAATTTTAAAATTACAATAATTATATTGTAGAATTTTTTTATTATTTTTAAGTTGATTATAATAAATATTCGTTCATGGATTTATATTTTTGTGTATTAAATTAATTATTAAAATAGTGCAAAAATTATATTTTTTGGTGTATAATTAATAATAGAATATTGTGTAATTTTTTTTGGAATTTATTGGGTCTAAAACTTTTTTTTATAGCTAATTGCATATATATATATATATATATATATATATTGATTTATAATAAACCAACACAAACCGAACCAACCTAAACCAAACTAGACTAACCAAAATCGGATCCGAACCCAAACCCATACCCGAACCCACAACCCGTTAACCCACAAACTCACCCCCAACCCGCTGCTCACCCCCGACCCCATCTCTTCCCCTCCCCCAAAACCGACCGAACCCCCTCCCTTCCCATTTCAGTAACTCCCTTCACACCCCATATATAAAGCCTAGCCTAGCCGACCAACACCACCATCAACTCCTCTTACAATCCTGACGAGCCCCGACCGCCGTCGTACGCCGCCACAAAGTAGCCGCTCCGACATCCCGAGCACATCACACAACGAGGTACACTACTTCTAGATCCTGTAACTCTCTACACAGTTAACTAAATATCGCCCCATCAAATTTTATGCAAAGATCATATGACCCCCTTGAACCCTGTATAATTAGTTTGGTGTATCGTGTCCTGTGTCGGTCGTAATTCGCGGCACAAAACAGGAAAAAAATAATCCAGTTTGTAGTTCAGAAACTATCACAACCACCCATGTTCATGTCTAATTTTCTTCCAACCTAGTTAATATTTATAAATTCTATTTGAACAGTAACTTAGACAACATAAACAAGTTTTAATCTTTTTAATTAGTTTATTTTAATTCGTTGTATGTTGTATCTTATTCATTGTTGAATTTGACCGAAAACTTGGTTTCTTAAATCCAAAATTTTCCAAAACGGGTTACGTCCCACTAAACGAGGCAACTTCGTCATGTGCGAATTACACCAAAAGGCGCATATTGTCAACACGGACGTATGAAATTTTGCGAAAGTTGATTTGGATGTGCGTGCACACCGAAATCAACGCGTATCCGTCGAAAAATCCCATATCGGCCTATTCTGACACTCGTTATAATTTTGTGTGTGCCTGTCGTTTCCATCAGATTCATAGAGTTACGCTGGTCCTGTGACCCAAGTTTAGTTCGATTCTGAGAACGTTGACGAAATCTCGTTCCGTGGGCCCCACGGTTCCACTTGACGGGCAATTTTGTGACTGTCTCATCGAAATCCAGTTCTGGATATTCCGTTGGGTTCGTATCATTGTTCTGGACTCGTAGACACTAAGTTTGACGAAATTGGAGAACTTTGCATCTGACATATTTTTCGGTGCGAAGTAGGCCACATGTGGATCCCGCTTTGACCCGAAACTGTCAATTTTGTCCTGTGTCCAAATTGGACTTATGGGTAATCAATCCTAGCTATTTCAAGTATTCTAAGAGCAATGGTGATATTTGTTTCACCATCCGGAGGTGGACCTGGAGATTCCACTTATATTGGAGCAACTGACGGAGCTCAAAACATAGGCAAGTGTACCTTGCCAACTTGCAGTAGATCATGTGATATTATTTGTTTGTATTCTTTCTATATACTTCTGTATTGTACCTGTTCAACCTAGGACCGTGAGACGTTGCTTAACGTCCGAACAAGATTCGGGTGTCGACGCCGTACGCAGAGTCGTATAACGTCACTTAGAGAGTTGATACCATGATCCTATATATTTTTACGTGCTTGTTTTATCAAGTACGTCATACCATGGGACACTTGACACTATTCATGTAACAAAATCTTTTCTGAGTTATTCTTGGTAATTCTGTATAGGCTTACCGAATTCGTGACATGAGACTTGCATAAACATAGATATCATTATGACTCGCTATACTAGCTAGGGGTCATAATCTTGCGTGTTATGGACATGAGACGTCGTGGGCATGATATGTGTCATTACATTGGGTGGGGAGAGACACAGGCTACAGGCTGATTATATACATATATACTTTATTATTGAGGTGCTTTAGTCTCTGTTCCAGAGCTTGGCCCATTACGTGATATTCTTGCTGCTACGGGCTCCCCGACACAGAGCTTGTAGTGGTCTCAGCCTGAGTACTAGTGATGCTCTTATTTTTATTTCACTTAGTTGGTTACATAGCTTATCCTGAGGATCTATTTTTATATACTATATTTTATTTGGTTTGAGTTATTCTTGTACCTTGCTATATCCCCTAAGGACCTGGATCTGGATTATGTCCTCAGGTATAGCAGAGGAGGAATACCCCGAGATATACAGGACATGAGCTGGTGCTAGAGTAGTATTGGCACCAGAAGATGAAGTCGTGCCAGAGAATTTCTTCTGAGTATTCTGTTACATACTCAGTTATTTATGCTTTCAGTTATTTCATATCTTGACTTATGGACTTATGTATTGACTTATTTTATCATGTTGTTCCCCGAGACACTACTTATGTTAACTTAATGATGGACTATTTCCTTTATCTATTTTAGTCTATCATATTTAGTTACGTTTCTTTCTGTGGATGATATTAGAATTATTCTGCGATAGATAGTGTAGACTGCATTTATATTTATTACAACTTAAGTGCACTCTAATGGGTCCATTAAATTGGATTTGCCGATTGGAGTTGTGTTGCTGTCCATTGCCACGTGGCTAGTTCCTCGGTATTTTAGGACTGGGGCGTGACATAGTTTTTGTGGTGGCCCATACAGGTCTACGATTATATTGCTTTGGTTTAACTAAGGAACCGAGGAAGCCTGCAATTAGGATAAGATAAATTGTAGGATCTCATCCACTTGTTGATCTATTCTTGACCTCTATATCGACTTCAAAATAATTTTTTGACTTGTATATTGCCTCGATTCCTCTGTGCGCCTCTTATAGTTTACTTTGTATGCAGAGTAATGGATCCACGAGCCAGCGATGAGACTCCCGTGGGAACACCACAAGGTGCTGTGGTCACTTACAGCGATGGGGTGACACCATTGGGTGGAGATCCATCCACTCAACAAAGCAATCAAGCAGATCAACATGCCTCGAGGTTCCGGCAAGACAATATTCCACTACCATCGCAATTTACTCCACCAATGCCCATTTTTCTACCAGGATAGGCTATGGACGGACAACAGATGTTCCAAATGTTCTACGCAATAATGTAAGCCAAACAGCAGGTTCATCAAGAGGCTCAGCGTCACGAGGCAGAGAACTTTACGAACAACCTAGTAATTATATTGGAGCAGGCAAACCCACCAGCTAAACGGATATCGATGGGATCTATCACTAATTTTTGCCAACTGAAGCCCCGTATCTTTTCTGGCAAAGAGGAGCCCAATAAAGTTCATGAGTAGCTCACAAACACTAAACACCAATTGGAAGCAGCTGAGCTTCCGAGGGAGCTTTGGATGACTACAGTCAGGATGCAGTTGACGGACAATGTACATCATTGGTGGCTATCTGAGGAGAGATGGCTCAGACCGGACCGAGTCACTTAGGAGGAGTTCTCTAGACTCTTCTAGGAGATGTATATTCCAGCCATTGCCAGAGCAAAACTTAGGGATAAGTTTAACTGCCTCATTCAAGGCAATATGACAGTAGAAGAGTACAATGCAGAGTTCATCCATTTGAGTCACTTTGCCCCTACTCTGATTCCAACATAAGAGAATAAGGCGGAGAAGTTCTTCGATGGACTTAGCTTTGAGCTACAGAGATTGATCGGATCCGTTGTACCTACTTCATACACGGACGTCCTTGCTGTAGCACGACGTATGGAGTGCATCACCAGGAGAGAGTCCAGCCTGAAATGGCCGTTCACATCAGCACCATCCAGAGCACCACACGGGGAGCCTGCAAAGTAACCCCAGAGGAATCCACCACAAAGAACAGCATTAAGAGCCTCATCCCTTCCTACTTGTCACTACTGTGTCAAGGTAGGCCATATTGAGAGGGATTGCAGACGCAAGTTGGGACTATGATTGATTTATGGATCTAACCAACATCCAGCCAAGGACTGCCCTGAGTGTCGAGAGGGAGCACCGATGGGAGACCGACCAACTTTACCAGTACCGAGACCAGCCCAGCAGCTACCTAGGCTAACTTATCTAGCATTAGGAGCACCACGGACGGGAGTTGGAGGATTCAGACCACCGGCTCCAGGAGAGTATCAGCCGAGGCCACCTTTGGAACCACAGGCAGCACTATTCCAACAGGCTTGGCAATAGAGAGGACCAGTTCAGGGACGAGGACAGGCATTTGTATTGGCTATTGAAGAGAAAGCTACTGTAGGAGATGTCATAGCAGGTACTATATTAGTAGCTTTATTACCTGCTGTAGCTTTTTCGATTCTGGAGCATCGCATTCATTCATAGCTGATAGCTTCGTAACCACACATAGAGTAGCTATTGCACCTCTTCCGAAGACTATAAGAATTCTTACGGGAGGCAAAATTATTCCAGTTAATGATATTTATAGATCTTGTTCGGTAGTAGTCTGTGGGAGAGTGATGCAAGCTCAATTTTTGATCTTTTCTATGCCAAATTATGATATTGTACTTGGTATGGACTGGATGAATCAGTCGAATAAAACTGCCTCCTCACTTTGCTCGCCTTGTTCCGCTCTCGCTCGCCGCTACTCACGGTTTCTCTTTAGATTTTACTTCCTTTAGCTACTCAGATCTTTCAGTTTGCTAAGTACCATGCGACTTTAGATTGTCGGCTTAGACGGGTTATATTTAGACTGCTTGGACATCCGGAGTTTGAGTTTCTTCGGGGAGCCAATGAGCAATAAGTTCAGCCTATACTTAAGGCACTCTCTACAGAAGGGGAGCCCGAGTACCCAAATATTGTATCTGAGTTTCTGGATGTATTTCCTGATGATCTTCCAGGTTTACCACCTGATCGGAAAATAGAATTCATAATAGACTTGACTCCAGGAGCGGAGCCTATCACTTCATCAGTGTACCGGCTAGCACCTAAGGAGTTGGTAGAATTGAAGAAGCAAGTTGATGATCTTCTGGAGAAGTATTTTATTCGTCCCGGTGTTTTACCATAGGAAGCACCCATACTATTTATGCCGAAGAAGGATGGAATGGTACGCCTGTGTATTGACTACAGGGCACTGAACGTTGTAACTATCAAGAACCGGTATCCCTTGCCACGCATTGACGATCTATTCGATCAGTTGAGTGGTGCTAGTGTATTCTCAAAGATCGATCTTAGATCCGGTTATCATCATATTAGAGTGCGGAAAGAGGATATACCGAAGACAACCTTCAGAACCAAGTATGGACACTATGAGTTCTTAGTTTTGCCGTTTGGTTTAAACAACGCACCAGCTGTGTTCATGAGTTTGATGAACATAGTTTTTTATCAGTACTTGGACAAGTTCATGGTTGTGTTTATTGATGACATCATGATATATTTTAAGATCCATGAAGAGCACGAGGAGCATCTCAGAATTGTGCTTGAGATATTGAGACAAGAGAAGTTGTACGCCAAACTCAGCAAATATGAGTTTTGTCTGGATAGGGTGCCTTTCCTGGGACATATCATCTCGAGAGAAGGACTTTCAGTTGATCAGGAGAAGGTTGCTGCAATAGAAACTTGGCCCACACCAACATCAGTTGCGAAAGTGAGAAGTTTTCTCGGACTTGCTGGATACTATCGGAGGTTCGTGGAGAACTTTCCAAGGATTGCGGAGCCTATGACGCGGTTGACGCGTAAGGTCCAGGAGTTTTCATGGAAGAAAGATTGTCAGAAGGTGTTTGAGGAGTTGAAGAGACGATTGACGACAATATCGGTCTTGACTCTTCCTTCAGGATCGGGAGGATTCGTTGTTTATAGTGATGTGTCAGGCAGTGAACTAGGATGTGTTTTAATGCAACATGGCAAAGTTATCACTTACGCATCGAGACAGCTGAAGGTTCATAAGAAGAACTACCCGACGCACGATCTTGAGCTAGCTGCTGTAATATTTGCATTAAAGATATGGAGACACTATCTTTATGGAGAGAAGGTAAAAATCTTCACTGATCACAAGAGTCTGAAGTATGTTTATACTAAGAAAGAGCTCAATATGAGACAGAGGCATTGGTTAGAGTTGATGGTCGATTTTGATATAGATTTAAAGTACCATCCGGGCAAGATGAATGTCGTAGCAGACGCACTTAGCATGAAGCCCACAGCTTATTTCTTGACGATGCAGCCCCAGCTATTAGAGGATCTACAGGAGCTCAAAATAGAGGTTATTTTGCCAAGGCAGAGTGGGCAATTGGCGAATCTTGAAGTTAAGTCATCACTAGTAAAGAGGATTAAGGCGGCATTACCTACATATGCTAGGTTCCGGAGACTTAAAGAGAAGATGGAAGCCAGCATGCAGATGGGACTTCGAATCCATGAGGATGGGACGTTAAGATGCGAAAATTGCCTATATATTCCAAATGGGGAGTTGAGACATGAGTTGATATCTGAAGCACATAGCTCTATGTACTCTATTCATTTGGGAGGTACGAAGATGTACCGAGATTTGAGGCAGTACTATTGGTGGCATAGGATGAAGAGAGTGATTGTGTGATTTATGGCAAAATGTTTGGTCTGTCAGCAAGTTAAGACCGAGCATCAGAGAACCGTTGGTATGTTATAGCTGCTTTCCATACCCGAATGGAAGTGGGAACATATCACTATGGATTTCGTTACAGAATTCTCAAGAAGCCCCAGTGGGAAGGATGCAATCTAGGTTATTGTGGATTGACTCACCAAATCGTCATATTTTTTGTCGTTTAGAGTTGGACAGTCCACAGAGATTCTAGCCGACATGTATATACGACAGATCATAAGGTTACATGGAGTACCGGTTCGTATTGTGTCTGATCGTGACTTAAGATTCATATTCCATTTTTTGCGAAGCATGCAGGAGAGTCTTGGCACCCGACTCAAGTTCAGTACTGCTTACCATCCACAGACAGACGGTCAGTCAGAGCGCACAAATTAGATCCTGGAATATATGCTGAGGTCGTGTATGTTAGACTTCAGAGGGTCTTGGGAAGACCACTTGTACTTGGTGGAATTCTCTTACAATAACAGCTACCAAACGAGCATCCAGATGGCACCTTTTGGTGTCAGAAACTGTCCCAACCACCCATGTTCATGTCTGATTTTCTTTCAGCCTAGTTAATATTTATAAGTTCCACTTAAACTGTAATTTAGATAATATAAACAAGTTTTAATCACTTTAATTAGTTTATTTTAATTTGTTGTATGTTGTGTTTTATTCGCTTTTGAATTTGACCGAAAACTTGGTTTCTTAAACCCAATTTTTTTCTGAAATGGGGTGCATCCCACTAAACAAGACGACTTCGTCGTGGGTGAATTATACCGCACATATCGTCAACACGGACGTGTGAGATTTTGTAAAAGTTGATTTGGATAACGCGTATCAATCAAAAAATCCCATATCGGCCTGTTCTGACACTCGTCATAATTTTGTGTGTGTCCGTCATTTTGCAACGAAACTTGCGCCATCGTATTCATAGCATTACGCTGGTCCTGTGACCCAAGTTTAGTTTGATTCTGAGAATGTTGATGAAACCCTGTTTTGTGGGTCCCACGGTTCCACTTGACGGTCGATTTCGTGACCGGCTCATCGGAATCCAGTTCTGGACATTCTGTTGTATTCGTATTATCGTTCTAGACTCATAGATACTAAGTTTGACAAATTTGGAGAATTTTGTCTCTAGCACATTTTTCGGTGCGAAGTGGGCCACATGTGGACCCCGTTTTGACCTAAAACTGTCAATTCTGCCATGTATCCAAATTGGACTTATGTGTAGTCAATTCTATCTATTTCAAGTATTTTGAGAGCAATAGTGATATTTGTTTTACCATCCGGAGGTGTACCTGGAGATTCCACTTATATTGGAGCAACTGACGGAGCTAAGAACACAGGCAAGTATACCTTGCCAACTTGCAGTAGATCCTATAATATTATTTTCTTGTATTCTTTCTATATACTTCTGTATTGTACATGTTTAACCTAGGACCGTGAGACATTGCTTAACGTCCGAACAAGATTCGGGTGTCGACGTCATACGCGGAGTCGTGTAACGTCACTTAGAGAGTTGATACCACGATCCTATATATTTTTACGTGCTTGCTTTATCAAGTATGATATACCATAGGACACTTAACACTATTTATGTGACAAAATCTTTTCTGAGTTATTTATGGTGATTCTGTATAGGCTTACAGGATTCGTGACATGAGACTTGCATATACATAGATATAATTATGACTCGTTATACTAGCTAGGGGTCATGATCTTGCGTGTTATGGACATGAGACGTCGTGGACATGTGATGTGTGATTACATTGGGTGGGGAGAGACATACAGGCTACAGACTGATTATATACATATATACTTTATTATTGAGGTACTTTAGTCTCTGTTCCAGAGCTTGGCCTATTACGTGATATTCTTGCTGCTACGGGCTCCCCGACACAGAGCTTGTAGTGGTCTCAGCCTGAGTACTAGTGGTGCTCTCATTTGTATTTCACTTAGCGGGTTACATAGCTTATCCTGAAGATCTATTTTTATATACTGTATTTTATTTGGCTTGAGTTATTCTTATACCTTGCTATGTCCCCTGCGGACCTGGATCTGGATTATGTCCCCAGGTATAGTAGAGGAGGAATACCCCAAGATATACGGTACTAGAGCTGACGCTGGAGCAGTACTGGCACCAGAAGATGAGGTTGTGCCAGAGGATTTCTCCTAAGTATTCTGTTACATACTCAGTTATTTATACTTCCAGTTATTTCATATCTTGACTCATGGACTTATGTATTGACTTATTTTATCGGGTTGTTCCCCGAGACACTACTTATATTGACTTAATGATGGACTATTTCCTTTATCTATTTTAGTCTATCATATTTAGTTATGTTTCTTTCTGTGGATGAGATTAGAATTATTCTGTGATAGATGGTGTAGACTGTATTTATATTTATTACAGCTTAAGTGCACTCTAATAGGTCGATTAAATTGGGTTTTCCCATTGGAGTTGTGTCGTTGGCCATTGCCACGTGGATAGTCCCTCGGTATTTTAGGACTGAGGTGTGACAGCAGGCACTCCTACTGCCTCTAGGATAGCTTCTGTGTCCTGAAGCCACGCATCTGATGTAATTGCGTCATCGGTGCCATAGAAATACGAGGGTTGGAGGCGCTTGAAGTTGCTTGTTGAGTTATGGGCACAATGTCCGCCTCTCTCCAAAATCTCTTGTACTGACTGAGGAAGTATATCCTCTAGACGTCCTTGAGCTGCTAACAATTCCCTCAGGAGACCGATCAAATGGCTTGCATCCCCCCTACATCAGGTACTGGTTGCACGGGAGGTACTGGTTGGATCTAGGGTTCCTCATTTTGAGTTATTCTGGACCCGGCCCCGGATTGCTGAGGATGAACCTCAAGAGTTTGCTGGGCATCGGGATGCTGTCCTACTACTAGTGGAACTCGGGCGGGATTATCAGGACCATGAACAATGTCCCTGAAAGATAAAGGACACAAGGATCAAAGGGAAGGGACATGATTGATCGAGGATCAAGACAGATGTTGAATTAAGATTTTAGGGATATAAATTCAACACTGGAGGAGATCAAGGAGTAACATGATTGAGACATATAAAATATCTGGTAACCCCCCCTCCCCCCCCCCCCACTTCTGAATTTTTAGACATGCATGGACCACCACTTAAAATGTGTCACGTCCCAGAATCAGAATACTAGAGAGCGGGGACGGACAAAGCCAGCTACGTATACCAGAGTACTCTATATCTCGAGATACGGTCACGGCTGTCTAGACATGTGAGGATTTACTCTACAATCCAACAGTCATTCCTAGGTCAAGAATTCTAGTTGTCTCAATCTCAAGCAAGCAACAAATACAAGATGTATGATCATCAAACATATAATAGTAAGGCATCCCAAACTATACATACACAGATGATCATGAAGCTAGTTATAAAATAAAGAACTAGCAAGAGTGCAATATTACATGATCAGCTCTAGCTATAGTGTAGAGTATGCTTTACATATAGGCCAGCATGCTAGAATGTCAAGTTCTAAAATACGAGCTAAACACGTGCTCGGTGGCTAAATGCCTCAAAAGTATAAAATCAAGTAGGTGATGAAGAAGAAACCTACTCATGTCCTCGGGTGCTCCTGGTGTTCACCATCTTGAGGCAAAAAGTACGGGAGATCCTGTGGTGTCACTCTAAAAGCTGGCCATACAAAACCAGTGGGGTCAGACCCCAAAACAACAAGTACCACAAGGGAGACAACTTAGAAACTAAAACCAGCAGGCAGTCAAATCGGTAAGAAATAGCACAAGTAACAGATAAATAAATTCAGTAGGTAAAATAACAGTTAAATAGTTCTGGATCAGGTGTTAAATAAATCAGGACAGGACTAGACAAGACTAAAAATCAAGCATTCACGGCCAATCATACCCTACGGCTTGTTATCATTAGCTAACTAGGGTTATCACAGTCCTAGTTACTGACACATGCAGTTTAAGATTTTATATAGCCACATGTCTGCAGACTATCCGGGTTATCCAGGCGTAAGGATACATAGAATAGATTATATCAGGTATAGTAATTTATAGGTAAATATAATACTCCACGACGTGTTGGAAGTGTGCCTCTCACGACGGAGAGCTCCAAATCCATCAGGTGTCGCTGGGATACCGGGATTGCAGGTAGCCAGGAAATATCTCTAGATGCTTCTAATACATTATTCTAGTTGTTATCCTGGATAAGTTATCAATAATTACTGACCATGGTGCTCAAACAATTTGCCTTAGACATGATGCAGGACAGGACAGGACCGTATCTTGACAAGTACATTCAGGACAGGAGCAAGCAAATCAACCACAAAAAATTATCTTATCAGTTCAAGCATTTCAGTTCAGAAAATTCTAGCATGTCAGGAGTGCGCTTCGTCGAGCCACTTTCAGAAATATTGGTACATGTCAGGTTAACTCGATACTATGAGCTATATTATCAAGAATATCAGTACAAGTCTAGTATCGGGAGTTCAAGATTAACAGTGTCAATACAATCAATGTTCAATTTTAGCATGTCATGAGTGAGCTGCGTCGAGCCACATTCAGCAATATCAGTACAGGCCAGGTATCGGGAGTTCAGATTAACAGTGTCAATGCAATCCATGTTTAAGAAATTTTAGATTTTGGCAGGTTGTCACAATTAGGTTATAAGCAGTTTAGAGAAAGATTGCATGCATAGGAATCAAGCATAATAGGCTAAACAAGAAAATATATAAAAGAAGTTAAACTACTACAAGTGTCATGGGCGTATGGGGTAAGCTGGCCGCATGCAAGAGATGGTCGCATGCAAGAGCTGGTCGCATGCAAGATACAAAGTCCACTCCTCAGAATAAAGGCAAGTGACATGCAATAAATACAAAGTCAGGAAAGTGATTGATGTGACTGCCCGTATCAGAGAAGTAACTGATGTGACTGGTCAAGAAAGGGAGTTAGAAGGAAAAAATAAAATTATGAAAAGTCGTGCCAAGGCGGTGCTGAGTCATGCATTCAAAGGAAAGAGGAACGCATAGCTCCGTACCGCATAGAAGACTCAGTCGCATGCTCCACTTGGCAGCATACACACTTGGCCACATACACTCTTGCCCGCATGAAATCTTTTGAACTCAGAAAATTTTTATTCGTTCAAGTTTCATACACTTGGCCAAGGGGCGTATGTGCAGACTCAGTCATGCTTCCAACTAGATGGCCGCATGCTGACTTGGAGCGAGAAATCCAGGCCGCATGCAAAGCATGCTGCATAAAAGACTCCTTCGTCTCAGAATAGAAAGTTCCAGCCATGAAAAAGCTCCAAGGCTGAAAATTTGTTTTCTCCATGAAATCCTCATTTTCAAGCCCAAATCCAGCGAAGTAAAGTTCAAAACTGCATAAAATCGAGTGCTCCTCAACATGGAACTATTAGTTTTTTTAAAACATCAAGTTTTAAAAGATCAAAATC
This sequence comes from Iris macrosiphon, assembly GCA_036927795.1. Classification (NCBI taxonomy): domain Eukaryota; kingdom Viridiplantae; phylum Streptophyta; class Magnoliopsida; order Asparagales; family Iridaceae; genus Iris; species Iris macrosiphon. Next base: position 184,824 of record JAYESA010000250.1, read on the forward strand.
AAGTAAACTCAGGGAAACTCCAAACTTGAAACTTAGATCTACTCCAACCAAGGCATCAAAAGCGAAAATAACAAGAAGTAAACATGTAGAAAAACTCATAGAGAACAATATATAAAGCAATAAAATAAAAGAAAACTAAATAGGGCTATTTGATTTTACCCCATGTTAGATTAGGTATATTGATATTACCCCCCTGTTAGATCAAAAGTTGAGTTTACCTCCCTGAAAGTGTCGTAAAAAGTTTTTAAAGTATTGTTAATAAGTTTTTAACGACACTTTCAGGGGGGTAAACTCAACTTTTGATCTAACAGGGGGTAATATCAATATACCTAATCTAACAGGGGGTAAAATCAAATAGCCCAACTAAATAAATACAATATAGCAAGTTCTTCCTTATTGGCAAGTTGTACTTGCCTAAATCTACTATTATGCTACTACCACTACTAAACCCAAAGGGGAAGTCTAGTCCAACCTCGGGGTCGAGCTGCTCTCGGCCAAGGGAGATGAGAGAGAAGAGGAAATAAAAAAGAGAAGGAAAGTGAAAGAAAAGAGGAAGAGAGAAAAAGGGAAGGCTATATATATCAAAGGTGACTAGCACTATTCACAATTCTAGAAATTATATGAAAGCAGCTAAAAAAAAAATCCATAATTACACGAAAAGCAATATACAGCTATAACACACATATACCAGATAAAATACAATAATACTAAAATAGTGAGACTGGTCTCACACCATGCCAATAAGGGTTGCCATGTCCTTAAAACTCGATCCAGCGAGGTTGAATGAAACACATATATCATCCCCTCTCAATGATCTAGATGAGATAGACTATTGATTACGTATCGTGTTCATTTCTCGATTCTCAATTCGTGGAGACTAGATAATCGTCTAAGAATAACGTGTACATTGATCGAGATATAATTTGTGAGCTAGCATCGACGATATCATCATATCACACTACTAACGTTGGACTCAATAAGTCATCGTGTTTGATTGTAATCAAGGTATCCAGCAGGCATTATGATCCGACACTTAAAGTTATACAAGTCCAAGAATACAGGTGACTTAGCAAACAACCAAGCAGAAAAGTCCACATGACTAGAATATCAACATGAGTTCATATTACGACTACAGGATACGCGACTTGAACTTGACTGTAAGTGAACTCACGTCACGATTTAGACTTCATATACTGGACATGAATAGCTCAAAATACGGGCCCACAGATATTCTAGACAAGTGCGAGACCGCTCAATGAGCGAACTACACGTAGAAATAATAAGGTGTCCATGTAAGGAAAAACCGTGTCAGGGATATAAAGAGTCATGAAATAAAAAACATTTATAACTAAATAATTACATAATGAAAGAGAACAACTTAACTAAGATATCCATGTATAAATAGTTGATTCATGGCTTAAAAGTCAAGTAGAAGCGTTACAAAAGTCTAAAAAAAACTCTGTATCGAATTTTTTTCCATATTTCCTACAGAATCGGAAACAATCTGATATGGAAGATCCGACCATTGGATTCCCTTGAAAATTTACCAACATCCTCTCATATAGGTCATAATAGTGTGTTTCAATTTTTAGGACCATCTTTATTTGGATCGACATGAAAACGAATCAGGAAAAATCATGAAAATCAACATTATTGCACTGATAGTATACTAGCAATATACTGGGTAGTATATTGTTTATGGACAGAGAACAATTTATATAAATCATGCGCATATAGTATACTGGACAGTATACTATCCAGTTTATTTTTTGGGGCCATAGAGCATTATATATAATTTTACTATGCATGCAATATATTAGGCAGTATATTATCTGCACATATCTGACACGATAAAGGGCAGAAACCTGTGTTAATATGCGAGGAATTGGTCGTCTTGTAACTGATACACAATGAAATCAAAATATAAAAAGTCCACCATGTTCGTAATCATGTGTACGTGTTGTGAGAAAGATCCACAACTTCCCATTGCCATAAAATGGGTTGTCAACAAAATCTAAAAATCCAATACTCTGATACGAGTTCCGTCAAGGGAAAGGGCTCGATATGACAAGTACTCCCTATTGTAAACCAATGCAAGTTAAAATCGAAGATAAAACCCAAGTGTTCATATGGAAACCATATCAAAATTCAACCGCAACTTGAATACCATATAAAAATCCAATCGAAACCAATTCGTTGTCGAGAGCAAGGTGTAATTACCTATAGACGGACAATGCGGTCGATATGGGGCCTAAGATGTGTGCCCGTGTCAAGTCTTCCACCAGGCCGACTCAAAAGCACAAATCTCGCTCCTTCAACTCTTATGAGCTCGCGAAAAGTGGAGAAAAGTGTGTGGGAGAGGGGAATGGAAGCTCTCTTCCTTTGCTCTCAAAAGAAAACCGAGAGAGAGAGAGAGAGAGAGAGAGAGAGAGAGAGAGAAAAGATGGAAAGCCTTTGGTCTTATCTCAACTATTGGATAAGATCCAATGGCCCAAAAAAGACTTTTCCTCAGTCACACAACATGGACAATATACTTTTTGGCAGTAAAAATTAGAAGAAAAAAAAATCTAAATTCAGGGTTCCAATTCTACGTGCAGGTCCTAGTCGGAATGGTCGTGCCATGGGTCTCTACGTCTCAGAAAGTCTACCCCTCACCTAGCGCCCAGTTATTAAACACATGGTAGGTAACGGGGTTGATGTGTTCTTGAACTTGGTTGAGGAAGGAAGAAGGCAAGAATATTAGTTTTACACAATAAACCCAAGAACTGTTGCTACCATGAGCTTAAAGAACCTGGGACCACATTATCTACCATTAGTTCAAAAGGACATGAGCTTAAAGAACCTGGGACCACATTATCTACCTTTAGTTTAAATGTCTATCAAGAAGAAACCAAGAAAAACACTACTTATTACGTGAGCTCCCATGAACATCCATGAACCCAAGAATAAAATACTTGCTACCCACTAATCCATTAATGTCTATCATGAGTTTTAACTAGGAACCAAAGAATACATTCTCTCATGAATGCATTTGTATATCGTGAGTTCCAAAATGAACCATTTGCGAGGGGTACGAAAGAAGGAAAAGGGACAAATGGTCAAATAAAATATTTTTTCTTAAAATTAATAACATATTGCCTGATAAGTTAACTTGGGGACTGTCTGTGTGATCATGAATTGTTGGTTATGAAGGAAGATTTCCGTGAGGATGGACACGGTTCGAATTTTTTTATGAAAACTTAGTTCCTAACTCTACAGAAACGACATGTCAAAAAAATAGTTGAACCTGAGGACTCTTTATCTCAAGTTGATTGGAATATGAGAACATCTCACAATTATCAATATTTACTCTAAATATGAAACATTTAAACATGTAAAGGACTTAAGGAATGAGACGAAGCAATATTTACTCTAAATTTGGTCACTGTCGATGGCATTCCTCTCTGCAGCTGGCACTCAAGGAGTCACGGGACACTCCAAACAGACCAAGCAAGTCTTAGGAATGAGACCAAGCAAGACTTAGGAATTAGACGCCCACGAAAGAACTTCAATTCTTATTAGTTGTTGTTGCTTGGTTGCCTATGCGAACCTTGAATAATAGAATGTTTAACCGATCCATTCTGGATCAATCGAATTGATACGAAAGTTGTAACATGGGAGAACTACAAAAAACACTACTTATTTGAATAACCCAGTGACCTATCAATTGTAGAAGTAGGATCTTTGGAAAACAATAAGCACTTAAATAATACAATTCGAGTGTCCCATCTTCTTTCTCATTGTGTTCATCACTAACGAATCCCAAGCAATCCAACACATCACTTCCTGCTCAAAGATGTTCAATTTCTTCATAGGTCACTATAAACATAAACAAGTCTTGGAATCCTCTACTGCTTCGTCAAGAAACTGGACTGCAAAGGCCTGAAATCAACCTTGTCAAGTAACTTTACAAGTATCAAAAGGCCACAGCAGATCAAGATGTGAAGTGCCAATTTTTCATTCACTGAAACGACCAAGGATGGCGGAATCGCTCATGTAAAACTTCCATATCTACAAGCCCTCAGAGGAAAAAAAATTGGCATTGTACATACACCCTAACAAATGAGAACTAAATGGGCATTACTCAACATATATAATAACCGAGGAAGTAGCTCACTATAAGAACCAACTCTGAAAGTTCCTCATTCTAACACAAGTTCCCTAGTCATGCACCAGGATTACATCTGTTTCTACATTGTGACCTCAGGAGCCTCACCATTGCGCCTATTGAATGGTATCTCACTTTGCATGGCTGATCTTGACAGCAAAGATGTATCGTCCTCTGCTTCTTTTCTGAAATGATGTATTGCATTTGTCCTGGATAGCACGGTAGTCTCGGAACAACCTTGCTTGTGAAGAAAATGCGCACTAGTTACACAACAAAATGCACTAATTGTATGTGGAGGATTTACGGCAAAAGGGGCGTGAGCTGAGTGCTGAAGAGTTCACCGAGAGCTCCACGTACGTCCATCTGAAATACAAGCGATATAATTTATTAGTCAATAAAAGAATATGTTGTATCCATGAAAAGAAATAGTATTTAACACGATAAAAGTTCAAAAGAATATATATATATATATATATATATATATATATATATATATATATTATATTAAAAGGATAAGTACATCGTATATGACAGGATTCAGAAGATTGGTGAGCCCAGATATAATCATCCAAGCCTTAACCAAAACGGAGTACGCTAAGGATCATGAGAAAGCTCCAAAAAAAACTGATCATTTTTTATTCATTTTGACCAGCTGTCAATCTGATGTCAACTTTGTATGTCGGTGCCATATTCCTTGCAGAGCTTGATATGAGAAAGGGAGGACCTTGACACAAAAGAGAGGATTAGGTAGCATGGAGAGAGAACCAAAAACTCCACTGCGTCCGTAGATGGGCTGCGACGTACATATTTTAAATCCCAAGGCATGAGATTTGGTGCGACCATGTGATGCATGCGGGCCTTGAGATTTAAAACAGGTAAGAGAAAACTCATCTTCAGACTCGCGAACAGAAATTGATTCTACTTATATCCTCGCAACATAATTTGTGCCACAAAACCTAGAAGGCTAGTTGGACGGCAGGTAGGCCTAACCTTTTGGTCATGCATTTTAAATTGAATCCAAACATAGGGCTGTGAACACAGTCTATTTGGTTGGAATTACGAATAGAATTATAGAAGTTTCTGTTTTATCCTCCATCAATTAAGAATGTCTAGAAATCCACATTCAATAGTAAGACTCATGGTATTTGATCCACATAACAAAATTACATGTAGAATGGCCTAAGGCAAGGACAGCCTAGTAAACTAGTTGAATATTTATACTACTTTTACTTTTTCAAATTATGATCCCAGAATATAAACAAAAAATAATGACACATTAAAATTTAGTGATCTGTCAGCTGACAGCCAAACCAACACAGGTAATTATTAGTGAAGTCTTAACCAAAGAAAGGTCATAACTTCATATTTTATGTGTTCAAGAAAGTTTGATTATGAATCACACTCATTGGGAATTTAATGGATTTGATTCACATACTTCCATGGCTTTACTTAAGCCAAACTCCCCACCCCTCTTTTCTCTCTAGGATTCCCTTGCACCCTAATAGTTCTCTTACCCAGCCCCAGGTTTTTTTGTTCAAAATTTTTGTTCAAGTCAGATTGCGCCTGTTTTGGTCGAATTTTGGCCGACACCTAAACAAGAAAACAGGTCCAATACAGGATGTTACAGTAAAACATATTTTTTTGTACATATAGGATCTGTCATGCATAAACCTTACCTGAAAGAGCCCATTCTGTATTCGTATTGGCCGATTTTTGAATCTTGTTAAAATCTCATACGATTACTAACAATCACAGTACAACTTGATTCGAAAAGGCTAACAAAAGTTGCATCATTACATTGAATCCTTATGGCTGTTTAAACTCGTCTGTGATAACTTTTATAAGATGAAAGCATTGATAGTGCCTTCATTTTCAAGCCTTCCTCTTAGATAACTTAGTAGAAGCAAAATTGCACAAAAAAAACAGAATATGTATTGAAACTTCAAACAATAAAAAAGCAAATCATAACTTCTACCAGCTACAGCTTACATCCAGCAAGCTCAAAAGAAAGATAATAAGTTTACCTGATCACAGCACACAAGTTTAGTGATTAAAGGATAGAAGTCTCTTAGATGCTTTCTAAATATCTGACTCTCCATTCGGCACATTCCTTTGAGAACCTGAAGAGAGAACAAAAATACTTCATCTAACCAGTAAAATAAACATACATAAAAGAAAGAGACAACATTTCATATATAAGCTAGTTAATAGGAGGAAAGTACACTAGACTTATTATATAATTACTTCATTTATTCTTCACGATACACTGAATTACAAGGGAGAAGATAAGGTGGCAATGGGTGGGATAATATAACAGAAATCCTCAAAAAACGCAAACAATGAAAAACAGCTTGATTACCTACATAACAAGGTAGTCAAAGGGGCAAGGCGTATTTGAGGCGCAAATGATCCATATCGTCCGAGGCGCAAGGCGCACGTCCGAGCGAAGCGGGACGCAAAAATAAAAAATAAAATAAAAATATACATAAATAAATAAATAAATTAGTAATGTAAGAAATAAAATCAAAGAACATATTAAAACCAAGAAAAACATGTTAAAAACTTAAAACATAATCAAGCAAACTAGCAGAGCAACAGTATCAGCCAATAGAACTAACAAGAATTGTGTTCTGCCTAACACGCTTTTAATAAATTTTAGTTTTTTCAGTTCAATTGTAGCCAACTTTGACAACCGTAGAAAGGGCTACCTTCCCACTTGTATAAGATAAGACCTATCTCCATGTCTCAATGTTTTTTGAAAAATTTAAAAAAAAAATCATAAGACGTGTCTTATCTTGGTCGCTCCTTGTTGAAAGGCGTGTCCGGAGAAAGAGACCTCGCTTAATGAGATGTGAGGTGCAGCTTTTGCGTCTTGCTGCGAGGCGCGTCTGTGGCACGCCTTTGACTAGCATGCTATATAATGTCTTATGTTCTAGAAGTAACTACCACGCCCCGATCTCCCGCAGGTAATCGGCCGTCCCCGCTAGGCGAGAATCTCCGCACCAGCGCTCCCGCGGGACGATCTTTCCCCATCTGGACGTGATGCCGCACGAGCACAAGCTACGTCCGTGCAAGGCCATGATCCGAACAGACGGTAAAGTGTCTAAGCCACAGAGTCACACAGATAGTCCGAGTGCAGCGGAATAAGAAACGAACAGGCAATTGATAACAAGTTCACAGAGTCGTCAATGGCGGAAGCATTGAATAACACAAGTATATAAGTAAAACAAGCGCTTTATTGATATTGAACAAGTGTTACAAGCGGCGCTAGGCCGAGATTACAAGTCGAGCCTCTCTCTAAAATGATAAAAGCGTGCCAAGTGGCTACATTTGTGAAATGATACATAGGCGATGTTCCAACATTATGACTTGTATATGTGCTTCAGTTCCGGACGCAACGCTCCAAGGCTCCAGAGTGAACTCCACGTCTTAGCACGCACGAAGGGGCCGAACGAGATTCCCCCACACCCTGCAAGCAATCTGGTGGGTTATCAGTACATGAATGCACTGGTGGGGAGGCTTCTCGCCCATTCGACAAATCCAAACACATATAGGTTCTGTGCACCATCTATTAAGTTATTTTTCTAGTCTTGCTTTAGGATCAGTTTCATGGCATAATGAATAGCCTAACTCGTGTGGTAGTGCGTCGTGCGATATAAGGGAACACGGCGAGACTTACCAACTTACCATACGTCATTTCCTGTCCATGGAAAACTAAGTTAAATCAAGCACGAGCATATATATAATGAAATCCAGGGGCAATAGCATATGCAAACACAAGTGTCGTGAGCAAGGTTATGTTTCGGGTGCATGAGTTACACGGACTATCAGGTGTGTTGCAGAAGATGTTCAAGTGCTCCATATGTACAAGTGTTTCAATTATACACAAGTGTGTTATACTCATGATCGTCTAGGTGTTTCAGCTTACTGGATGCGATGCAATGACTCGCACGCGGATTGCCGCTAAGCGAGAATGACTTATCTATATAAACAAGAGTCGCTGGCATAGCCATAAAGGACGAGTTATAGTTATTGACGAGGATGGAATGCAACAAAAGTACACGGTGCACTACAAACCATCCCGTCCAGCACATGAGACTCAGTCTTATAGCGAGAATGGTGCAGCGTAAAGCGCACACGCCATCCTGCTACACACGATTAAGTCTGCATGAGTTCCATCCGGATTGGATTGGCCCCGGTGCCCCGGAGACCGTCCGTGGAACGAGATCCGAAAATCTTCCTTGTTAACAAGTCCGCGACATGCAAGTCTTGGTCTTCCAGATTCACGAGATGCACGAGATTCACGACATGCTTAAATCTTGATTCTTGCATTGAACGAGTATTGCTCCACGAGCTGTGTTTCTTGCTTTATTTGACATAATTTTCGTTCAGTGTTCAACTTGACTTGATGCAAATTCCCTAGTTCGGAAACTGTCTTGGCGACCCAACGGTCCCGTATACTTGCAGGTTCATATTGCACAGAAGGACTATTTGATAGTCTTCTGGCTAACTAGATGCATGCACGATACGAATAGTGTTACTTGATTGTGACATAATTTGTGTGACAAGCATTGAAACGAGGCAACGAGTACTAACTACAATATAAGTAAGCAAGCATGCATTTTATATGAAACATAAACATTTCACGTTGGCACGGTCTAAGGTATAGTGCGGAGAGTGAATCCGTACAGGGACATATAGAGCGACATAGTCTATGGACGTGCAGTGTAAGCAAGTGAAGCAGTGCACTATGAAGATTATATGATGATCTACTCGAGCCATAGCGGGGTCTACTTGCACAAAGCAAAGGTAGCATGCGATGGTCCAAGTTATAAGCCAAATTTTATTTTCATGTTCTAACAAAAGTAATACAAGATGGAATTTTTCCCTTAGCTAGGTGCGTTGTATTCTTTATTAGCATGCAAGGGATGATTCACCTAGCGAGTAGCATGTATCGTCCATATTTTAAGTGTGTTGGCTAAGCAAAGACAAGTTCATCGTAGCCACCCACCTTAGCAATGATTCGCCTCGGTCGAGCGATACTCCGAACGAGCATTTGAAAGTCTAAGTCTGAACTCTTGAAGGGCCAAGTCTGAAAATCCTTTGCCTCAAACGAGTCTTCTCGCTGAGCAAAGCGGGTCGGGTCGTTGCACTTGTGCCGTTTGAATCGGCAGTCCGCTTGAACGAAACGGGTCGTTACATTATACACCACTCAGAAAAAGTCTCGTCCTCGAGACTTTCTGAGCGCAAGCCGTTCTAACGCACTATCGAATCTATCTCAAGCATAGCAATCGGTACCACTAGATCCGTTCGAACACAATTTCCTACTTGTTCCTTGTGTCGTGTCGCGTGTTTGCTGGGTCGGTCTCATTGAATGACTCTATCATTCAATCCAAGCTCTGACTCGGTCTCTACTGCGCCTTAGCGCGAAACATATATTGTTTAACACGAGATACGTTATGATCCATCTGAATGATGATCTAGGACTGAGGCAAACTTATCCAAGTCGTTATACTCATTCATGCGAATCTAACATATTCACTTGCACTAGCATTCGAGATCAGCATATCGCGAGTCTGGATCGTGCACATATTCAAAGCGGCATTCAAACATATGCATGTCAACCAACTTAGCGATAGCGAAGTCTTTGCACTCGAGTTCCACATATCATTGAGTCTTGGATCGTGCACACGTTCAAGACGTCCCTCAAACACATGTATTCAACCAAACTTAGAGAGTGAAATCGGACAAGCTACTGCAAAAATCTCAAGGGTTCTTGTCTTATAAATCACAATGATACCTCCAACAAGGTCAATAAATTCCCAGTCATTCCCAATCCGACTCAAAACAAGCTTTGCACTACCGTTAAGCTCGATCTATCCGATTTAACCGACTAGCGTCTATCCGTTTGGGTCAAACATAGCACACGTTACCGTTACCACTCTAACACTAAGTCTTGCAACCCTAATTCTATGACTTGTTCAGGCAATACTCTAAAGTCGGTTACACAAGTTCTTTCACTTGGCACAGGGTCGTCTACCTAATTACTATGTCAGCTAACAAGGTCATAGGTACAAGTTCAAGGTCATAGGTACAAGTTCAAGCACACGATTCATCGTGCAAATTCGTCGCACGATGCTCGTCCCAATTCCTAAGGTCAAACCATTGTTCGTTTGCACGGGATATTCTATCCAAGGTCGTTTCACTCAAATTTCTAAACATCGAGCACGGATCATCCTACTCACAATAATACGTTCGTTTGTACAGGGTTCGAGTTCGTTCAGTCAAATCCATAATATATCCAAGTTGCAGGACAAGCCTAGCAATTCGCATAGTCTATCTCCTTAAATATGTTTTGATTGAATCCATATATCCATTCTAAGTCTAGACCACCAAGCCATTATTCGGTTCTAAACATTTGATTATAACTCCAAATTGCCCAACAAGATTTATGTATCCGTTCACGAAACCATCAAGCGTGACTTACTCCAGGTTCTAGGCTAACTTATCCCTGAAACACTTCTGATTCACTTGCATTCCTAAATTCGTCTTATCGTGTCGAACCAAAGTCAAGACGATCCATCAGTTGTCACGTGGCGGTCTCCCGCAAGTTCGATCACCCTAGTTGGACGTGAGATCACTACGCCAACGCTCCCGCTGGATAATCATCATAATCCGAACGTGACACATGTAATAGCATAGAGTTACGCTCGCACAAGACAAGAACGTCGAACGTTATGGTTATCATCGAAACGATCGAGACACCCTATCATTTCATTTTGCTCCATCCAAGTTATATATAAAATCCATCAAGTCATGTCCGTTCATACCGTAATTATAATCCGTCTAGCAAAATCATCAAACTTCAATGTTACCGTTTGATAAATTCATAGTCTACTTTTGGCATTCCTCAAACAACTAAGTTTCAAATATTCAAGCCAAAGTCTATCAACTTTTGATACGTTACATTCATCGAGTTCGTTTGAAATAATCATCGAACATGTTCCCGTGAGTTCGATTATCCCCGCGTACGTGAAATCACCACCCCGGCGCTCTCGCAGGATAATCGTTCTCGGCTGGAACTGATTTCGAAGGTTATCTTTTCGAACTAGAATCAAGATCGTTCTTCCAAACTCCAGGTTAAATCCGTTATCGCTTACTTCTTTCATCGAACAATAATATTCCTTTACTTGTATCAATCCGTGCTATCTTCCAATTATCGATACCAAGCCAAGTCTATTAATCCGAAACCACAATATCCATTCTCGGGCTAACTTATATCGAGCGGTATTGTATTCAAGTTTAATCCATTTGTTTCAATTTGAAATCGCTCGTACGATCCTCCAAGTTTCCAACAAGTTTCCTTGATCGAGATATTGATTTCCATTTTCTTGAATCCTTATTCGACATAAGCCTTATCACTTGTTCAAGACGTTCTCAATCGTTCAACCCAACTAACGCACGAGGCCTATGAATCCGTTTGAACATTTCTATAATGATCCATACACCACTCAGGAATCGAGTCAACAAATTAAATCCCCAATCGGTGTTCGCATCACTCGCTAGCATATTCATCAAGTCGTTCCTTAGAATTCCTGCACGATACCTAAGCATCACCGGATAAATCTTAGTCTCGTATATATCAAGTTAATAGTCATCCAAGTAAATCATATTCAATTTGTATCTTCCGACACGAAATACCGTTCGAGCTATTTCTCAAAATTCCAGCACGATTCTCTATATTTGCCTTAGCGATGATCTGATAATGTTTCTATCGGTTGCCGTTCTAAGTCTGACTTATCCTTTTTCTGAACGATGTTACAATCTCGCTTGCAACTAGCTTGCACCAAAAGGGTCTTGGCGCGCGATACTCAACACAACTTAGCCGAAAGGCTGTGTGCATAGCTAACCGTCCGAACGATATTCTATTCTGCACACTAACCAGCTGAATAATCATGTATAGATATTTGAGTTCGCACATAACTTGCAATTCTAGCACGAGTCTATTCCCAACAAAGCCTAACACAGGTCGACACAAATACCTTTGTATCACAATTTCGTACAAACAATCATATTATTCATCTGCACTTTTGAAAGTATTTAGACTCATTGTATGGAACATCACATCGGGTCAACGAGAGAGTATGCACATAACTTACGAACGAGCTTTCGAAACTGAGAAAATCGATAAGAAGTCCAAAGACGTAAAGCCATGCCCTGATACCAATATATCACGCCTCGATCTCCCGCAGGTAATCGACCGTCCCCACTAGGCGAGAATCTTCGCACCAATTCTCCCACGAGACGATCTTTCCACATCTGGACGTGATGCCGCATGAGCACAAGCTGCGTCCGTGCAAGACCATGATCCGAACAGACGGTAAAGTGTCTAAGCCACAGAGTCGCACAGATAGTCCGAGTGCAGCGGAATAAGAAACGAACAGGCGATTGGTAACAAGTTCATATATTCGTCAATAGTGGAAGCAGTGGAAGCATTGAATAACACAAGTATATAAGTAAAACAAGCTCTTTATTGATATTGAACAAATGTTACAAGCGACGCTAGACCGAAATTACAAGTCGCTCAAGCCTCTCTGAAACGATAAAAGCGTGCCAAGTAGCTACATTTGTGGAATGATACATAGGCGATTTTCCAACATTATGTCTTGTATATGTGCTTCAGTTCCGGACGCAACGCTCCAAGGCTCCAGAGTGAACTCTACGCCTTAGCACGCACGAAGGGATTTCCGCACCGAACGAGGTTCTCCCGCACCCTGCAAGCAATCTGTTAGGTTATCAGTACATGAATGCACTGGTGGGAAGGCTTCTCGTCCGCTCGACAAATCCAAACACGTTATATAGATTCCGTGCACCATCTATTAAGTTATCTTTCTAGTCTCGTCTTAGAATCGATTTCATGGCATAATGAATAGCCTAACTCGTATGGCAGACCGTGCGATATAAGGGAACACGGCGAGACTTACCAACTTACCATCTGTCCTTCCCTGTCCAAGGAAAACCATGTTAAATCAAGCACGAACATATATATAATGAAATTCATGAGCAATAGCATATGCAAACACAAGTGTCGTGAGCGATGTTATGTTTCGGGTGCACATTACACGGATTATCAGGTGTGTTGCAGAAGATGTTCAAGTGCTCCATATGTATAAGTGTTTCAATTATACACAAGTGTGTTATACTCATGATCGTTCAGGTGTTTCAGCTTACTGGATGCGATGCAATGACTCGCACGTGGATTGCCGCTAAGCGAGAATGACTTATCTATATGAACAGGAGTTGCTGGCATAGCCATAAATGACGAGTTATAGTCATTGACGAGAATGGAATGCAACGAAAGTACACGGTGCGCTACAAACTATCCTGTCCAGCACACGAGATAGTATTATAGCGAGAATGGTGCAGCGTGAAGCGCACACGCCATCATGTTACACACGATTAAGACTGCATGAGTTCCATCCGGATCGGATCGACCCCAGTGCCCTGGAGACCGTCTGTGGAACGAGATCCGAAAATCTCCCTTGTTAACAAGTTGTCCGCGACATGCAAGTCTTGGTCTTCCAGATTCACGAGATGCACGAGATTCACGACATGCTTAAATCTTAATTCTTGCTCTGAACGAGTATTGCTCCACGAGATGTGTTTCTTGCTTTATTTGACATGATTCTCGTTCAGTGTTCACCTTGACTTGATGCAAATTTCCTAGTTCGAAAACTGCCTTGGCAACCCAACGGTCCCGTATACTTGCAGGTTCATATTGCACAGAAGGACTATTTGATAGTCTTCTGGCTAACTAGATGCTTGCACGATACAAATAGTATTACTTGATTGTGGCATAATTTGTGTGGCAAACATTGAAACGAGGCAACGAGTACTAACTACAATGTAAGCAAGCAAGCATGCATTTTATATGAAACATAAGAATTTCACGTTGGCACGGTCTAACGGGTAGTGCGGGGAGTGAATCCGTACAGGGACATATCGAGCGACATAGTCTATGGGTGTACATAGTAAGCAAGTGAAGCAGTGCACTACTAAGAGTATATGATGATCTACTCGAGGCATAGCGGGATCTACTTGCACAAAGCAAAGGTAGCAATCGAGGGTTCAAGTTATAAGCCAAATTTTATTTCCATGTTCTAACACAAGCAATACAAGATGAAATTTTTTTCTTAGCTAGGTGCGTTGTATTCTTTATTAGCATGCAAAGGGTGATTCACCTAGCGACTAACATGTATCGTCCATATTTTAAGTGTGCTGGCTAAGCAAAGACAAGTTCATCGTAGCCACCCACCTTAGCGATGATTCGCGTCGGTCGAGCGATACTCCGAGCAAGCCTTTGAAAGTCCAAGTCTGAACTCTTGAAGGGTCAAGTCTGGAAATCATTTGACTCAAACGAGTCTTCTCGCTAAGCAAAGTGGGTCGGGTCGTTGCACTTGCGCCGTTTGAATCGGCAGTTCGCTTGAACGGAACTGATCGTTACAGTAACATAAACAGACCTTCTAAGCACATACACATATGTGAGTTGTTGAGTTTTTTTTATTTTTCATTTTGGGATAAGAGTGTATATAACTAACTCCTAGGATAACCCTCAAAGAGGGTCCAATATGGTAGCCCAAAAGGTGGGTTAATGTTTAATGGTAACATTGCTCCTCAAGCTGGAACATATTTATCATGCATGCCCGACTTGTTACACAAAAAAGAAAATGGAGAGATGCTAAATATCAATCATCGAATCCTCGGATCGGGTAAAGGGAGCGTAAATCAGTGTTGTCACGGCGCATGACACATGGCGGACCCTTAACGCCAAAGGTGCATGGCTCGCGCCTTGTTGAAACAAGGCACAAATTTTATATTTTTTTATAATAATCTAGTAACACTCTAGATTTTGTATATATGACATAGTACTTCTCTAAACACTCTAGGGGGTGTAGAGAGCTATGTTGTCATAGACGACGCATAGGCGTCCTAGGCGTGCAGGTTGGAGAGAATGTGTCTCGACCTGGAAAAAATTCCTGGGTGTGGCGATGATCGTCTAGGCGCGCCTACGCGACCGCCTGGGGTCGCCCAAGGAAACAAACCCAGTATTTAGGCGAGTTATTAGAACTTATTAGTTATAGAGTTCTTGTGTTGCTTCATGAATGTTTGCTTAATACTTATTAGAACTTATTAATTAGTGTCACATTTATGCTTATTGCTTAATGCTTACTAGTCTTAATTGACGTTGAATATTGGTCATTTGTTGCTTCTTACATTATATATAGTATATGTATAGTTGTATAGAAAATTGCAGAATATCAAGAAAATACACGAATCATGGGCGGTCGCCTAGGCGAGACGGGTGACAATACTACTTAAAAGAAAACCACAAGCTTGGAAAAAAAAACACAATTCAAAGCATGAGTTGTACAATTACTATATTATATAAATGATAAAATAACATAAACCAATAAAATAAAGACGAGTTAAATAAACGTCTTATGACTCTTCACAAAGTTTGCCAAACCACCAAAATACCATTCAAGTAACTACTACAGTAATACACTAGTAAGTAGTAACTAGTCTACTAGACTACTAATCATCATTATCATCAACGAAATTTCTCATCATATCATAAAAGCATGAGGTGAAGGAGCCTCTGATGTGTCGAGCAGGAGGTGGAGGTCTCCTTTCCTCTTATGTGTTGAAGAACAAGAGAGGCAGTTGTTATCATTTAAAGAAAAGAAAGAAAAGTAGATGGCTTAGATCTAACTATTAGGGTTATGGGCCTGGGTTACTTGTAGGCCTGGATGGTCGGACTAGTTTAAGTCAAAAAAAAAATTTAAAGTGCACTATTTCTGAAACCACTGCGCCATGACGCGCGCCTATGCCCAATCTAGCGCCTCTATTTGGGGACAAGGAGCAGCCATCAGAGTTTTAGGCCACATCATCTCACAAGCCGTGAGAGCCACATCACTTGGTACTCCGCATCCGCACTCGATTAGGCTAAAATAGCTTGTCTGTTGCTCATCTAAGTCATTCTTGTTCCTCTTAAGTCACGAGACTTCCGATGACATAAGCGCAGGTAGACGTCAATCTCATATCAGTCTTCGATCCAGCATTAGTGGACATCAAAGAAGGACTCGATCTTGAGATGTCCTCGATCCAGCATTAGAAGGGATCATCAAAGCACAATTCAATCTTGAGATGTTTGTAACCTATACTGCATGAATACGAACAAGAATACATATGACAACACAATTACATATACGATATATGTACATTTTCAAATAGGTACATATCTAGTTTTGTACTAGTTTTGTATGTTGCATGAATGCAAGTACGGGTACGAACACGATATGAGTATGGGCAACATTTTCCAGTGTCCATGCAAACGTTGGTACAAGAGACTTAATGGTATCAAAGTCATTTTTTTTCATTTTGGGACGAGTGAGTATATATACAACTTAAGAGGGAAATACTAGGAGGGCCAAGCACAACAGATGCACTTAACTTGGTTGGACTAATCTCTAACTCTAACATGTTTGGAGTATAGACATAATTGGAGCTTTGTTTTGTAACATATGCCTTACCAACCAAAATGCAAAACATGTTTACACTACAGGCTGAGCAAAATATGACAACTTCATCTTATAACCAATGTGGCAAGCCACAACTACACTGTGAATTAAATAAGGAGCATGTTAGTTCTCTCTCTCTCTCTATGTTAGTTCTCTCTCTCTCTCTCTCTCTCTCTCTCTCTCTCTCTATATATATATATATATATATATTGTCACAGGCGACGCCTAGGCGTGCCGTGCGGGTTGGAGAGGTCCCGCCTCGACCTGGAAAAAATTTCTCTGGATGAAGTTATGCTCGCCTAGACGCCCGCCTAGAGTCGCACAATTATGCTTACTATCCAGACTTGATGTTGGACATTGGTTATTTTATATTTGTAGTTTCTTATATTACTTTTATGCTTATTGTTTAATGCTTATTAGTTATATTATATATTTGTCGTATGCATAATTACAGAATTTTTGATTCAAGAGCAGCGGGTCCTGGACGGACGCCTAAGCAGCACCTAGGCGTGCCTAAGCGAGGCAGGTGGCATGTCGCATCGCCTCGTCTAGCGCCCAGTACTATATATATATATATATATTATTTTTATTTTTTTGGAAGAGGTAATTTTATAGACAATTAAAACATGTTACAACTCCACTATTTATATCATGGTATTGATATCAAAATCTCTATTGTGTATGATTTCCACTTGAGATGTATCCAGCCCTTCGTATATGCGTTGGTTCCTTTCAAGCCAGATGTGCCAAACAGTAGCTAACAGCCTGATACGTGCCCCCCTTAAACCATCGGGCCCCCCTACATCTTTAATTGGATATGAACTCTATTTGAGCTATCTCTGGGTATCGATGCTGATATGTCCAGCTTATTTCTCTGTATAAATTTGCATATAAAGAATAAATAATTGAATGTTTCAGAATGTTGCTGACAAAGTATGCACCCTTGTCCCTGCATATGTATCCCAAATCTACATAGTATGTCTAGTGTCAATAGCCTCTCTCTCATGCTTTATACATGTTGTATTGCATTTTACTCGCAAGTCCCTTCATCCAAATGAACTCAGCATGTGGGGTATGCGGATGAAGGTCTAGATTGGTCATATGCCTTGTGAAACTCAAAATTTCCAAAATTAGTGCCATTCCAACGCCAAGTATCCAAGTATCGGCTGTTATAGACTGATCAATATTCACAATCAATGTAGAAGGGAGAGTGAAATTCAGATAGGAAGAGAGTATTGAGGAATAGGTAGGGTGAGTGCTGCACAATGGAATCCATATAAGAAGTAAAATAATGAGAATAGGTTCGGGATTGCTTCACTTAGAGTGGTTTGGTTCATTCATTTTTTTTTGGCGGTCATCTTTTCAAAAATCAAAAGCAAAAATAAAAAATTGTTGTCTTGTGAGTATTGGTCTATTTGACCTTTTACTTATAACCTCGCATACTCATCAACTAAGTCATCATTTGGCTACTAAATTTGTAAAGCATGTGAAGTAAATAATAAGACAAACAAATAATATAAAAGAAAGCTCAAAACTCAAGGGAAGCAACCTCGCCCCCTCATCCTATGGTGGGTTTGCCACCATAGTTAGGAATACGTTGAAAGTAATTACACTACTCAATCATATTAATTAACTAATATGTTTAATTAATTAACTTAATCGTATTAAATAATTAAACTATATTATATAATTAATAAAATACTAAATAAAATAGTAACTAAACAGTCATATGTAAATAATTTATATTAGGTACTTACTATTAAGTTATTCACTTATATTAGCAAATTTTCATTTATAATTAATTAATTTAGACTAATTAATAATACATCATCGATATAAGGTAATTCAGATATTTATTTGGTAATTATAATTAAATAAATATTTATCATATATATTTAAATAATAATTTATTACTATTTATTTCACTTGCTATTCATTAATACCAAGTAATAATATATTAGTTAATTATGTATTAGTTTTACTCTTAATCACTAATATCATATGGTGAGGGGAAGGGTGACACCCCTCGAGTTCTCAACTTCCTTTTGTATGTTATTCGCTCGTCTTATTTGTCTTATTATTTACTTTCCTTCACAAATTTAGCAATCATATGGTGGCCTAGTTGATGAGTATATAAGGCTATAAGAGGTCTAAGAGGTCAATATTTAATAGCTGCCACAATGTTTATTTTTCTTTTTAACTTTTGAAAATGTGAACTAGTTTTTAAAAAATGAATGAGAACCTAAACCACGCTCAAACACTAGAGTAGAGCACTATCCAACCCATTCTCATTATTGTACTCCCTATATTGATTTCTCTATACAACACTCACCAAACCCATTCCACAACGTATTATTTCTCTCTCCAATCCGGATTTCACTCTCCCTCCATTGATTGTACGTCCTGGTAGCACTCTCCTAGTAGCACCGACCCTTCTTATATCACTAATTGTTTCTCTCTGCTTGTAGCACAAACACTAGCTTTATGTTTTATTTCATTTGAGAACAAATGAAAAAACAAAAACTGGAATTACTGTGACCAGCTATAGCTAGTCAAATGATAAACAACCAGTCCTTAGACACACTGAAGCATGACCGAGACATAATATATATACTTGAAGAGAGAGAGAGAGAGAGAGAGAGAGAGAGAGAGAGAGAGAGAACAATAATTTATACAATCATATCCAAGTCATACATGCATTCTATGTTTTCTAAACACGTGGAATCTGAATCCATGTTTATGCAACTTGGGTGAATTTGTGTGCACCCTATTACAAACAGTGTTCTTTACTATCATTCTACCCAAAAAGATAATAGAGAAAAATGCACCAACTTGATAGTCCACTATAGCAAGCTCTTACATCAAATATGTCAACAGCTAGCTGAAACAAAATCTATAAATTAATTCCCTGAAATTAGAGTTGAAATTTTACAGGGACCTTTTCTTTCCCAAGTATGTCAACCACTAGCTTAGTCTACTTTGACAAATCTGGCAAGGAGACCAAACTTAAAGCAGTTCAAAGTAGATTCATCGAATCCCTATGCACATGAATTGGGTTAAGCTTTGTGGCGAGAAAAGATCTATTACATACCCACAACACAATAAATGCGCAGAGAAGACATCTATCAATCTCAGGTAGACTACAGTAGTCCGAATTCCTTTCTAAGGCCAGATTAACAAGTTGTAGTCATAGATCAATAGATCATTTTCACAAGGGTTATTTACACTAACCTCCCCTATGTTTTATGTTTATTACACGGATCTCCCTGATTTTGAAAATAATTACATGGACCTCCCCTTTGCTTTATGTTTTAAGGGTGGTTAGTGTAATATATGTTCATGCGACACCTAGGCGCGCCTAGGCGTGCGGGTTGGAGAGATCTCGCCTCGACCTGGGAAAAAAAAATTGGGTGAAGTTTTGCTCACCTAGGCACCCGCCTAGGGTCGCCCAGGAAAAAAAAAAAGGGTCGCCTAGAATCGCCCAATTATGCTTACTATCATGACTTGATGTTGAATATTGGTTATTTCATATTTGTTGTTCCTTATATTACTTTTATGCTTATTGCTTAATGCCTATTGTTTATTAGTTATACTATACATTTGTTGTATGCATAATTGCAGAATTTTTGATTCAAGAACAGCGGATCCTGGACGGACGCCTAGGCGCCTAGACGAGACGGGTGGCTTATCGCCTCGTCTCGCCTAACGCCCAGTACAACGTAGAGTGTAATAAACCTTTACATAAAACATAGTGGAGGTCCGTGTAATAAATATAAAACATAGGGGAGGTTAGTGTAATTATTTTCAAAATAAGAAAGGTCCGTGTAATAAACATAAAACATAGGGGAGCTTAGTGTAAATAACCATTTTCACAATTTCAATCAAACACTTACTTTTTGAATTGCTGAATCTGATTCCCATATTATAGTGACTAGGGGTCTACATCTGTTAGTTAAGCGACTAGATGACAATTTGGCAAGCGAACCGACTTAACGGGTTAAGTAATTCATATAAGTCTAACCAATGAACTAAACACCCTGTAGCATCCAGATTTAACTACGTCAAAATCAATTCAACGGGTCATTTTACAAACAAATTAAATTATGTCTTTGTCAGCCTAAATGTCATTCTCCATACTGTTTTAAAAAATTAGCCAAAAGTTAACTATCCAGATTCCAACCCCAGATATTCATCTTTCTACATATATATATATATATATATATATATATATATATATATATATATATATATATATATATATTATACACACACACACTCTTAGATAACAAATATAAGAACAATAAAAAAAGATACAGATTCGGTTTTCTAGTCAGTCGAGTAATTCAAATTTGAAACCGTAACTGACCAACTGCCAAAAAATTTGAAAAAACTTAACCGAACCGACCAATCCTTGAGAGCCAACCGACCAAATAGATAGTAGGTTCAGTTAGGTCAATTTTCGGTGAATCTTGAACGCTCCTAGTGGTAACCTTTTACTCACAGCAAACCTAACTCTATTTTCTTAGCAAATTGTGGTCCAATATCTGTAGATGAACTCACAACAGCTTCCCCTGACCATGTTATTTTCACAAGACTACCATTCGTATTCTTTATGGACCATCTAAGATCCCAATTCATATTCTTCAATTAGATTATATCCTCACCCATCCAACAAAAATTAAAATAAACAATAAATAAATAAGGTTTCCCTATAATTATCTTAGTCATTCTATATTTTGAGCATAATAGAATCAAGAGAAACATAAATTGAAATATCCTTTAAAGATCAACTGTTTAATAACAGAGGCTCTGCCCCTCCACCTTTTGTCCTATTTCAAGCTTAAAGATATCAAAAGTTGCTTCCTTCCCTCTCTCAGCCAAAAAAAGTAGCTTTTTTCCCTCTTACCGAAAAATACCACCTCTTTAATCTTAAATATATCTAGGCCATATAACTTATCAGCAGACTTGAAATTGCATTTGCTTTAAGGCCAGTCATTCTGTTGATAATCTGCTTGCTTCCTTTGCCTTACCGTAGTTGTTAGGACAGTCAGTTGATGAGTATTCCTCGTAATACTACCATCATAACTTCTCTCTCAGAAAATAAGCTTACAACCTGTAGGGCCTTCTACATGCACGTGGCATTGCTCAGTCAGGCTTTCACATATTGTCCCCAAAATAGCTATAAATAAATAGAAAGAGTTATATTCGTCCCTATTACGTCCCTGCCGTCCTAGATACTCCTTTACTCACTCATTCTTGCTCTTTCCTGAAGATCTTGAAGATAGCAGAGCCCCATGGGATTCTGTTTTGGCTTAGAAGTGTTTGTAAGAAGAAAGGCATCGAGAGGGAGAGGACTAGGGAGCAAAACTAGTGATAGGAGAATCTTCACACTGAATTTTCAGGTCAGGCAGCTTTTCTCCCAATTGTTATAAAAATGGGAAATTACAATGTCTAAATATTTCGTAAGAAGAGCAATTGTTCATTCAAAAGAAGTCTAGAATCCATAAGTTTGCAATGCTAGGTTATGATATAATTTTTATCATCGCGGTAATTTCATTGATATAAGCATGGTTCATATGATAGAACTATAAAAGGAAATAATATGAATATAGGCAATGCTTCTTGAGGAAGAAGCAGCAGAAGCTATTGGTAAACTACAAACAGCACACTTGAAAAGCATATAATCACCCTGAAGCATTAATTACCTTAATTATGATTGGAGCTCGTAAATCAAGGACCCGATGTATGTCTGCACTAGCAGCCTCCCCACTACTAGGCTGGAGGTCAGAAGCCTCTTTTAATATCTGTCCGCAAAAAGAGACAAATTTCTCTTCTGCTAAGCTTTTAACCTCGTCTTCTGATATCTCCACAGGCCCATTAGTTTTATTATGTTCGTCATTTTTGCTATCAAATGTTGAGGTGGACTTTTGTAAGATATCTAAATAAATGGACGTTCCTTCTATTTCTTGGCGGAGTAGATTCAAAGGAGGCCTGCAAAACAAAAAGTTACAATAATAGAATCTTTTTTTCATTAGCAACAAATTGTAAAAGGTCTGTTTCCTGCATACCTTTCTGTAGGTATATGGTGCATTCGCATTCGAAGATTCGAAGATGAATTATATGAAGCAGCAAACTCTAAGAGGGATAACAAAATTTCCATTATTGCAATTTTCTGAGGAGATTTCAACTTATTCCAGTATTTCATCTGCAAGTTCCAGTTAAATATAACAATGTTACAGGTGGGCATGAGAATGCAATTCTAGGATGCATGGAACACTAAATCACATCAGAGAACTATCCTTACCTGTATACTGTTAAGAGCACCTAGCAGTAGAAGTTGAGTGATACATTTCCCCCTAACTGCTTCCAACAATGGGTTCTCCTCCTCACTAGCAATAGATTCCAAGCTATCAGGGATCTGTAGAGAGATTTGGCACAAAAAAGGAGAGTGAATCATGTAACTGGATATCATATTCTGTCTCCCAGGATAAAAGGTAATCAAATATTTAAACTCAAAGCAACTCAATGAAGGAATCATGTCAAGAATAGGAATTGTTTATTTTTGTATGGTTGCTTAATGAAGCCGCAGAAAGATAAATAATAAAATTAAACTAATGAAAGATTAAGGTTTAGTATTAGCGATTAAGGTTTAGTATTAGCCATAACAGTGACACGATAAAGTGAAAATTTTACTATCTAATCAGAGACGTCAATAAAACTACAAAACGATCCCATCAAATGTCAGCTCAAAAGGAATGGTCTCAAGAGTTATTTGCATACACTATTTGAATTGACTATTTTAAAACATTAAAATATGGAACAACTATTCAAGACCTCAGATGATATTTGCTATGGGCATTTTTGGTAGCAGGAACTTGACATGGAAATTGAGAAACCGGATCAAATTTGCCATGGTTTTGGTGTTTGGTATGGAGAAAAAAAGTGTGTGTGGAGGGGAAAGAGGAAGAGGGAGGGAGGGAGGGAGGGAGAGAGAGGGGGGTAGTCAAGGACTGTTATTTTGGGTCTCCATGACATCTTAAGCTTCAAGTCTTTAACTACCAAGCAAAATGAGAAGCAGGAGGGAAAAAAACAAAATGTGGAAGTTCTCGTCCCCTAGCCAATTTTGTAGAAAGCAGCATCAGGAGAAATAGAAGTAACTGCCTGTAAAACAAATAGAAAGAAGCAGCAGTTCTTGTCGCTTTTCCTCCTCCCTACAAAATTGGCTAGGGGGCAAGAAATGCCTGTAAATTAAATAGAAAGCAGCAGCAGGAAAACAAAACAGTACATGGCAATTCTCGTCCCCTAGACAATTTTGTGGAAAGCAACAGCAGGAGAAATAGAAGGAACTGTCTGTAAAACAAATAGAAAGAAGCAGCAGTTCTTGTCGCTTGTCCTCCTCACTACAACTAAATTGGCTAGGGGGTCAAGGAGTGCCTGTAAAACAAATAGAAAGCAGCAGTAGGAGAAAACAAAACAGAACAGAACATGGCAGTTCCTGTCCCCTCCCTCCTACTCCATACCATAGTTTGCAATATCGGCCGATACCGATACAGTTTCCATGTCCCGATCCGATACCGACCGATACCCAATACTGACATTGTGGGTCTCTTTTTCGGTCAATTCGGCAAAGAAAATTGAACGTAAAAGACCAATCATCAACGGTGTAAAAACATAGTAAGGTTGTAAAAGCATGTAAAACTTATCTATCGCATGTAAGCCGATTGGCAAGGGTGACATTCAATTTCAAAACGGCTAAGAAATAACACTGAAAATACTTAAAATTATACCTAAATGTATAAAATATACTTTCTAAAATGTTAATAATTTGTTTATAATTGTTTTCCGATACCAAAAAAATTTGATACTCCGATCTGAAATCACCGACACTACCGATACCATCGATCCCGATACTCATAGGAATGGTCCGATACCGATACTGCGAACCTTGCTCCATACAAAACAGGTGAACCCTGGAACTTGGCATTTTTTTAGCACACTAAGCAACAATAAAGAGTATCATCAAACATCCAAGTGACAATCATTATAAAGTCAACAACTAAAAGTGAAAGTAAAACAACAAAAGTTAGACAACCAACTTAAGTTATTAACATTGATCAGTTTTTTCATTGACCGCTTCTTCTGGTATCGACCTTATGGTATTCTTGTATCGCTAAACTGAAAGTGGCGTCCCAGTGCCACGAGGCTCCCGCTTACGTAGGGTCTGGAGAGCGAAATACTTGACCATCCCCAGATCTTGCATAGGCAGGAGCCTAGTGGCAATGGGACGCCCCTTTTAGCTTATCGATACAATAATACCATAAGGGCAATATCACAAGAAGTGGTCAATGAAAAACGTAAAAGAAAAGAAAAACTCAAGAAGAAAGGAGAAAAAGAAAGCTCACTAAAGAGAGAAACAAAATAGAGAAGATACAGGCATTGAATGAAAAAACACAAAACCCTTATCGTATCGGTGCATCATATCGGAAGATACAAAAACGTATTGTAAGATTTATTTATATTGTCCACCTGGTACACCGATATGATCAGTATCGAAAACCCTTTATATCATATCATAATGTACCAGTTGTGTTGTGTATTGTACAAGATTAACAACAGAGGTGAAAGTGACAAGGCTCCAGTTTAGACGAATTGCATACTTTTCGACAAGCAGACAATGTCACCGATGCTTGAATAATTCTTAGTGACTGATACTACAATGAACAAAGCAATGGAATTGGTCAACAAGAAACCGATATATTACCTTGGCAGGTGAGGCTGGAACAAGAGCATCTTCTGAATGACTCTTAGATTTGGAAGTGAGAGTTCTAAGAAAAAGGTTGTCCATCATATTCCCCATAAATCGTTGACCAAATGTTTGACTTCTCTGCAAGCTCACATCATCAGCAGGTTTCTCTGCCCTAAGAGATGGAGATTGGATACCTAGAAACATGCATATAGCAATCCGTATTTAGTCTACAATGGAGCATATTCTCCTTACTTAGTATATCTAAATTGTACTGAGAATAGAATTTTCCAACATAGGTTGGTCAATCGAGGTGTTAATTACTAACCTTCAGATTCGTCCAAGTTGGCCTGGGAAGTTTCTTGATAATCATCCTGAGCGTTTGCTGCATTCACATTTCTCCCGGAAGTTTCAGTATCAATAGATACTCTATCAAAGGCTCTTCCACCATTATCCTTAAAGGAAGGACTATCAGTTCTATTGGCATCTAAATCTTTCATTGGCATCTTTTGGTTCTTCGAATTCTCGAATCCTAATGAATTGAGAAGTTCTAGAGGCTGTGTTGTGTATGACGCATCTCTGATAAATGATATGTAAGTACAAATTTAATAACTTGTAATAGGAAAAAAATGATGATCCTTCATCAAGTTCTCAACATGTATACCTGATGCTCTTCAGTAAAGTATCCCAGTCACTGTCACTGAACTGGTGGCCCCCAACCTCTATGAGATGTACCAAAGCACCAAGAGAAATTGAAACGACAGTTTGATCTGTCTTTTTCGCACAATCCAGAAGTAGACCAAGTAGTGGTGGAAGCATGAAGGAAACCTCCTGCCAAAATTGAAGTGATGTTAGAAGCAAACACTGATCGGATAGGACATCAGTTACAATAATGTCAGATCCAAACATACAATATTGCTAAGTAGGTGCCCAGCACATAATAATGTGAAAAAAACCATATACATGCTTATTATTTCTTATTGTTAATTCTTTGAGGACATATTATCCAGCTGAGAAAACAATAAGTGACCCTGGACAATTGGGTGGATCACATAAAAAAGACAAAAAAATACGTCAGTGTGCAGCATAATTTAAAAATGGTTGGCAAGAACTGACCCAAAAGATTTTGTACCTTATAGAAAGTATTAAAGAGGTTGCATAATAGTTGAAGAGAGTGGATGCTGGTTTCACGAAGCCATTCATCCCCAGAAGATACAACACCATTCCTTCCAGCATGTCGCACATGATCAAAAATAGGAAAAAGGACGCGATGAAAAATACTCTCCCAGAATGCTGAAGAAAACTTGTGGCCCCTCTCATTCAGCAAGTCAAATAGCACCTCAAGTGCACAGTTGCGGACTTCCAATCTAGAGTCCAACGTCAGATCAGATAGGCCCGCCAACATGGGAAACCAGTAATGCTCGGTTACATCCAGGTTCATCTCTACACTGACATCCACAGGTTTAAGGGCTCCACCTGGTATAAGACCCTGGTTGCCAAGCATTAGAGAAGTACTATCAAGCAAACAATATATAGACTATGGATACAATCGCTTAGAAAATTCAGCACAATAAAATTTTATCAACCTATAGAAAAAAAAATAGAGCTCACTATGGATAAATATCTGCACCGGATAGGAAATGAGATTATCATAAAATATCTTGAAAAGGTAAATGTACTAAATTCCTTTATACTGTGTATTTTGGTGATTTTCTAGGTATACTTGGCTTTATTTACTGTATTCTTAATCACAGTTTCTACAAATTTACATTTAAATTTGCACTATGATTACAAGTTCAAACAAAAACTTCAGATCTGTTGAATTATTTTATGTGGTACAGGTGGTGAGGATGTGGTGAACCTTTCAAAATCCCAAATAAACCAACTGAACATGTATCCAGTTGCAAGATGCATAAAAAATGCAAATGAAGTAAGCTTTATAGCAACACAAGGAAATAACTGTCGAATCCTAGGTGGCACAGACATGTTATACTTACAAGGACTATATATAAAACTAGATAAAAAAATTATCTCTAATGGTATAAATTCTGCTTGTTATGCAGCCAGAACTTAAATTAGCACATTTATAACTCCATTAACTAGCCTATGATGATTCTCTTCAGAATGTAGGCAAATTGTGCATACTATTTATTCCATAAGTCAGTAACTTATTTATTCACAGAAATTGAATTTACTCCTTTACTAATTTGAACATACTAGAATTAGAAATGTATGGTTTTGACCAAGCCCATAGCAATAATGATCCTACAATTATACTTTATTGTCTTGCTATACAGCTAGTTTGTATTTTATTTTATCATCTGATGGCTAAAGAATATTAGGGCCATAGACCTCAACTATCTCAAGTATTACCCAATTGCAAGTGTTTTTTCATAAGTTCCAACCCCATAAGGAGCAAATGCATTGACACCATACCTCTGCAGGCACTTACGAACAACATGATCGCCAAACATAGAATAGGAGCAAGATCAAGAATGTAATTTATCGAGAACCTTGAAATTGGCCCTAGCTCATTTCATGTTCCACAGTGTAAGTAACCAAAGTGTACAGGTCAGATTTAATAATCTACAGAAGTGAACAAAAAGTATGTTTTGCATTAACAATGTGAATACTTACATTTTCTTATCTAAGTAGTATAACCAGAATAGAGTTGTTCATATGAACAAGTACCCATAAATCAGTAGTGTCATTCCCTTGTCATCCTAGTCAATGTAGTGTGATTTAAATTATGACAGGCAAAGAGATTACTCTGACTGACCTCGGCAAGACGATCTTCACAAATACGAAGAAGAGCAATAGCCTTCAAACTTATACGTGGGGAGCATTTATTGTTGGCAAAGCCAATGAGGCAATTGACACAGTCCATGAAGCAGTCACCAACAACCTGATCAAAGTGTTCCAAGATAACTGCAAATATGTGGGCATTAGCACAGCAGAAAATTGCAGATAGCTATTAAATGAAGCAGCATTTTCTTTTATCCCAAGGATGGGAAATAACCATGCAAATTAAAAATGAGTAAAACCTTCTAGGGAGAGAGAAGATGGTGCCTACCCTGTTCTACATTTTCGAATGCACTATCAACAATCAGTTCTAGCTCATCATCAGCAGCTGCTGTGAAAATCATAAATACACTTCGCCAGCCTGATTTGATACTACCAACCTTCGATTTTATCATCTGCAGGCCCATCAGCAGCAGTTAATCAATGTTGCTGTCTGATAATATACTTTATGATAAATAGCATTAGGTAGCTGATTTTGCATCCTAATGGAGAAATTCATGCAAGTAGCTATACCTGAACAATACAATCAACAATTAGTCCACGAATTGTCTCATTCCGACTGTTTCGCATAAGAATAACAAATGGTTTCAATATGTCATTCTGAAAAGTGAAGTTGGTGAGCTCAGCACGTTCCAAATACTTCATACCAAGTTGCCTTAATGAATCAATCGCATACATAGCAATTTTCTCGTCATGGTGGCTCCCAGCAGTGATGAAATGCTGAGCCAACACAGACCATATTCTAGCCCATACCTAAGAAGCAAAGATACAGATTGAGAAGCAGAATAGCATAAATATTATACAGGCCACATATATTAAGGTCATGAATGCTGGTTGGGAAATAAGATAAAGGGAATACAGGCTACAAGAAATAAAATAGTTAGATACCAGGCGAATACGAGCCATGTTGTAATAGCTTATTTCAACAAGTTTCTGTAAGCTAAAGACACGAGCTGGTCCTTGTTTCAATTCTTCAGCAGATACACCACAGAGAGCAGTAAAGAACTCCACGATAGAATCACTCGGCAACTTTACACTATTTACAAAAACTTGCTCAGAAGGTTTTCCTGCTAATTCTCTAAGAGACTGGAGAATTGAATCCCTAGATATCTGATTAGAACCCTGCATGACAGTTGAAGCAATGGCCGGGGATGATGTGATATATTCAAGTCTAGAAACACATTCCAGGACAGCATTCCATGTATCCTGTAACGAATCCGTCTCGGTATCACATAAAGCAAGAAGTGTCCGTAGTGCCTCAACATTTTTACTGCGCATTTCTTTTGGAGCATGCAGGTATGTATATCTGCACAAATACATGAGACAAGAAATTTAAGTAACAATTAAACTACCCAAAAATTCTCTCATGCAATATAGAACATCACATTACATGTACTATACAATCAATGTGTGGAACTGATTAGACAAAGAAAAGACATACCGTACTAAAGAAGTCAAAAAGGCATAACGCATGGTATCCATCCCAAGAACACGTGTAAGGTGTATGCCATCTTTGAATCCTTCCATACAAAGTAGAACCCTTGCTTTATTATCACCTTCCTCCATGGTAACAGAAAATGTTGCAAGCAAAGGCCAACCTACAGCTTCAAGCATTGGCCTAACCAGATCAACTAGTTCTGCTGTATAAAAAATTCCCCTTTTTGTCCCTTGGGTCTTGAAAAAAGTCCGCATTTCCTTAATTATTTGTTCACTCTCCGTCTTAGTATCAGATCCTGACTTTCTCCTAGGAAGGGCCAAATTAAGAATATCGACAAGCCGGCCTTTCTCTTCTGTTTCTGGCCTCTGTCTGCTACTTTTAGTTGAACCAGATATATCATCCTTCATCTTTATCTCTTCTTTGACAATAGAATCATAAATCTCCTCTAGGAGCTCCTTTGAGGCACACTCTTCTGCATCACCACTGGAGTTCATTCGAACAAAGTCAGGCTTGGACATTTTAGGCCACACCATTGGGTTGTGGGCATCCGTATTCAACATGATAACTGCATAAGCAAGAATATATGCAGTATCCGCATTCTTAAAGAGTCCTGGATTATCAGCACAGTAACTGCAAAAAATCACAATGTTCTCAACACAAAACCAAAGAAACCGGCAATGAAGATTGACGAGTAAATATCTATTGTTTGAATACACTTACCGCTCAGCAAACTTTTCCATGATGCGATCAATCTTTTGTGCTTCTCCAGGAAGCCGGAATCCTCTAAGAAATTCACGGATTGCAATGTCAAACTTCAATCCTGAGAACTTCATGGAATCAACATAAGCATGCATAACAGCAAGAGGAAACTCCTCATACTGACCCAAATATTCACCAATCATAGCCTGCATTATTCAAGGGTTAAACAGGTTCTTTTCGTAAGATGGAATAGTAAGCACACACAGAGAAATAGCACCTTATCCAAACTAGGATTACTCTTCAGGAATTGGGCTACTGAGGAAGCTTTGCTTTGAAGCAATTTATTCGACAACAAATAATCAATCCCCTTAGTTGGTTTACGGTTGAACTGCAACAATGAAGAAAGTATCAGTACATTTGTAATGTTATATAAACACAAAGTAATGCAACAGAAACCAACTATGGAACTAAAAAACTAAAAACATCCATTTTCTATAAGTAGTTTTCTACGACACAATTTCATATTCATCAGAGATTGATTTGGTACCTCAGAGATTGCAGCCTCCATGGTCGACTTATGAGCCTTAGCTTTCTCAAATTGATTTGGTACATCTTCTCGGTTTTTTGCCTCAGCATGATGAGGCTCCCTTGCCAAAACCTCCTCTTCAAGTGACTTGATAATGCTCTCATGTTTTTCAGATTCCCTTTTAAGCTTCTCCCAATCAACCAATGACTTTAGCACATTTACCAGGCACTGGAAAAGGCATAATCCTTAAAATGGAAGAATAGATGCATCGAAGAGAGTAGAACAAAAAGGAGTATAACATGCAAACAAAAAGGAAGATACCTGAAGAGATGAACTTTTAATGGATGCAGTTTGAGATGCAGTAGCCGAATTGGGATCTGTATTTAAAATTCCTTTCGATATATTTGATAGAGCATTGACCTTAGGGGCAGGAAATCAAGGTACAAAAGTAAAAAAAATATAATTGTCAAGTTAGATAAGAAATATCGGTGCATAAATTCCATACATTATTTGCCCAGTATTACCATGCGTTCAAAGAGATTCGGTGCGTCAAGATCACAATCATAGTTAACAAATACGTCCACAAGCATTTGAGAATCCTTAGACACTCTCTCAAGCATCCTGCATACAATCATATTCAACATGACCAACTTAGATGGCAAAAATAGGAAGAATAAAATTGACCAACCTTGAAAATATTAATTAACCCAAGGGGACATTCAAATAAAACGAAAATAATATATTTACCTCAGAACACTTGTACGTTGACTAAGCGGGCTGTCAGAGGTATCCAAGGACCTTAAAATTATTACAGGAAAGAAGACTCCAATTTCCCCCTGCAGCCAGATGCAGACAAATATGTCACTCATATATCTAAAACAACGATGTTGATTGAATGACTATATAATAGGTGTAAATATACCTTCAAGCTTTCCCTAAATCGAAGCAAAAGCACGGTGAAGATTCCAGTAGCATGCTGTAAAATAAATAACAAACATTTGGAACTCCAATGCAAATAAATGAATGTAATATTAAGCAGCATCAGCCATAGATCCAGATTAAGGGAAAATCACCATAATCACCAATCATGTTGCAAATAACCTCCATAGTGAGATTAAATAAAACAATACAGAATCAACTTGGAAGAAAATAAAAAAAGAAATTATTGGCAGAGAACATTTACCTGAAATACAGTTGGAGAGGAAGAAACTGAAGCTCGTAATAATGCATAAGAAAGATATGCTTTAACTGAGTCAATGAAATGGAAGTTTTTGGTGAAGGATTGTCCCACTCCTTCCAGTAAACCCTGCAAATTGCGGACAAGGAAACAAAATAGTATAACAAACAAAGACAAGATTACTGATGTTATTAAAAGAAATTTGAAAGCTATAAGAGGGCTTTCTCTCTTAGGTATTCTATAGATTTCATGATAATTATTTGGTAACTCCATTTTTCTACACAAAAGCTAAGAGCACATGAACAAACAAAAGATGTAGACCGAACCTGCAAAAGCTCAAGAGACAATAGTCTTGACTTCATAGTAATCTCATTGCTTTCTTCCTTCATACCCATCTGCAAACACATAGCATATCCTCAAGATTCATATTGAAAAATAAGAAGTAAACAACAAGAGAAAGTAGTATGGTAGAAATTGTGACCTTGCAAAGGGTGCGGAACACCAAAAGAGCATCACGCATTCCTATACTCATACTCCCAAGATCAATCCCTCTAAAAGGAAGGAAAAAGACAAGAATCTTGTTACTTATCTTCAGGAGCGTTATCAGAACTCGTTAACTTTAGCAGCTTTCCTTACCTTGATACTTTCTTACCATCCTCAATATGAACAGCATTGTCAAGAACAGCCTCTAGTCCCTGAAATAAACATTAAATTATAAGAAAAATCACAAAGGAACTAGATCACTGCTGAACAACTATAATGTTGATAAAGTAAGAACCTTAATATCCGCACCGCCAGCCAAAGTCTGGAGTTCCTCAATAGATGCAGGAGATGGGTCTTTTCCTCGGGACAAGGATAAGGCATCTCCGAGAGTGGTTCCTTTCTCATCTTGATCATCAACAGTTATTTCCCCATTATCGGTGTTCATGGAGCTAGCAGAAGCATTATCCGTCTGTGCATGACTGGCTGACAATACCACAGGGACCTGAACCCATGAAAAAATGCTGAAAGTATCAAAGCCACAATACGCATTCAACAATTACTTTAAATGTTGCAACGATCAAAATAATTCGTTGGAGCTTACCTGGTCAGATTCCATTCGCCTAAATACAATACTAATTATTTGGGTCAACATTGCCTTTGAGGTTGCTTGATTTATAGGACTCTTGCTACAACATTCAGCAATGATATCAGGAGCAATAATAAAATATTTTACCTATAAAATGGTAGAAGTTTTAAGTTTAAACTACCTGTTCAAAGCAATGTTATAGCAAACTCTAATAACTCCCAGCAAAGGTTCTCCATGAACTGTGAAGAACACGAGTACAATACTCGGTTATAAAACGAAAACAGGTTCATGCAATTAGTATTTAACACCTGGAGTTGTAAGCATTTTATTCTTTTCTGAACAATTTACACAATCATCAAGAAAGAATATAGATATTAGAGAATTAGAGGGAACAATAGCCTTTCCACTCTGTGTTCCTTTCCTTACGTTTCCTAATCTACCATATCTCGTCTCCATCTACAACTTCTACGGGAAGTCGGGAACTACCAAACGCCAATAGGTAAATCTCTCTTTCTTCTTTTTGTTTTGCGGATTTTCTTTCCTCGCCAATAGAGGGTGTTTCCCTGTGCTCCTCAGTTGCAGGATTTTCAAACCATCCCTTTATATCTTTGTAGATTTTAAATTTCAATGATAATAAATTTTATATTGATTGAACACTTCATTTCAATTGATACCAAGGTAGTCAAAGGCGCAAGGCACAATCAAGGCGCAAAAGGTCCATATCGCCCGAGGCACAAGGCGCACTTAAGGTGCGCGCCCGAGCAAACCGAGACACAAATATAAAATAAAAATAAAAATATACATATATAAATAAATAAATTAGTAATGTAAGAAATAAAATCAAATAACATATTAAAACCAATAAAAATATGTGAAAACATAACCAAGTGAACTAGCAGAGTAGCAGTAGCAATCAACAGAACTAACAAGAGTTGCATTTTTCCTACCACGCTTTTAGTAAATTTTAGTTTTTCCCGTTCAACTGTAACTAACTACTTGAATGAGGTAAGAATTATCTCCATACCTCAAAGTTTTTTTTTGTATAAATAAAAAAAATCAAGGCACGCCTAGACGCGCATTTTTTGGTTGTGCCTTGTAGAAAGGCGCACCTAAGGCGCGCCTTGGGTGCACCCGGAAAAATGTGCCTTGCCTAGTGAATTGTGAGGCACAACTGTTGCACCTTTCTGCGAGTCACGCCTTTGACTACCATGAATGATACTGAAGTGTCAGACTTATGTGTGCAGTATGCATAACAATATTTGCATGGAATTTGAGTCCTAAATCACAACACAAAGTCCCGGTTCATAAACCACAAGCTTGTCTGAACTTACCTACTATACAGCCTAATTTATTTTAGTCTTGAGCCCCTACCTCACTGCCTTGAAGCCCCCACCGACGCCCTTTGATCCTCATCTCCAAATTGCCTCGTGTCGCCTTAACAATATTGATAATAACACAATGATAATAATGACTACAATAATTCCAGTAATGATAAGTATAATCATAAAGGTACACAAGCTTGACTATTGACTTTGTACACATGTTACATGTAAGAGTGGCAATTTGGTCTGACCCGTTTACACGACCCATTTAACCCGCATCTTAAACGGATTTGGGCATGATATAAACGGGTTTGGGCTTAAACGAGTTGACCCACCTAACCTATTTAATAGATGGGTAGGGTTCGGATTTAAGTCATCACCCGTCGGACCCGATACTTACCCGTTACTGGACAGGCCAGGTTTACATATTTCTTAATTCATTTTATAAACTTCTCTACTTATCCATCTCATAATTCCCTATTCCCTCTCACATCTCATTAGCACAGCCGGCACCAAAAAGAGGGGGAGAGAGAAAGAAGGGGGGGGGGGGGGGGGGGGAGGCATAACTGAAAATAGAGCAGCAAGTGCAAGGGACCAATCCCGATCCATCATCTTCATCCAACATATAAAATTCAGCATATTGGAAATTGCCTTAGCCATGCCGATCTTTATGAGCACAAGTGCTCAATGATTTTTTTTTCTTGCTTGATCTTTATGACAACAGATGCACAATGCTCAAAGGAACATTCTCAGTCTGTTCAATTGGATACAATTTTGATTCTTTGTCATTGAGCTAATGGGTACAGATTTTTATTCAACCGATTTTTTAAGTAATTTTTATCCAACAACTAGCTACTGGTTCTTTGAGCATATACACTCATGTAACAAAGAATCAGATTTTTTTTTCTTGCTCAATTTACCTGTACTTTCATCAGCATAGCCTATATGACTCATAGTTAAACCAGCAAACAGTACCTGACCCGTTTATTGATGGGTCTGGTTCGGGTTCAGAATCAATGGGTCGACCCGAATCTAAACCGACATGAAGCCGATTACCACCCCTAATTAGATGCAACAAGTTGCTCAGCAGCTCATGCATGAGTGACATATTCAAGTAAGGTTCACTTAATATAATTCTTCATCTAACCCTCTTGATACAAATGAAAATCTACATTGAATAGGCACTTCCTAGGCCTTTGGATAACTACGCAATTAAAGTGCGGTCACTCTCGATTCCTCAAGCTTCTACACATGTTACCCTTCCAACATCACATTCATCCTCTAGGCTGAAAGCAAAAAGCCTTCGGGCCTGTTTGGTTACGTTTTTAAACCCATTTTCTGTGTTTAAACATCATCTCAGCCAAAAATCACGTTTGGCAGTCAAAACTCTGAAACTTCTTACCAAAAATATTTGTTGGAGATGAGCTTTAAACTCAGGTTTTAGAAAAGAGCTCTGAGCTTTTCTCAAAAAAATTTGCAAAACCCCCAAACACTTTGGCTCTCTCTTTCTTTCTCCTCATTTGTTCTGGAGTCCTACAGAGGAAAAGCACCTCCTCAGGAAAAGCACCTCCTCCCCAACTCACCCCCACCGCTTCCTCCTCCTCCCGTCCTCCTCCTCCGACCTCGAAGACGAGGACCTCCACCTCCTCTCCTCCGCCTCCCACTCACCCCCACTGCTTCCTCCTCCTCCCCTCCTCCGACAACCTCGAAGATGAGGATCTCCGACGACGACGATGACCTCAAAGACGAGGCCAACCGGTTGTCGGAGAACCCCTGCGGACGGGGAGCTCGACCGACGGTGCGGTTGCGGTCAGCGTGAGGATCACCGCGAGGTCGATGCGGTGGAAAGGGAGCTCAACCGACGGTGCAGTCGCGGCACTGACATCGGCACGAAGGCCCGGGCAGCGGAAGCTAGCCCGAACCGAGGTGGCTGCTTCGCGCGGCTGGAGATCAGATGGGTCTGGAGATCCGACAGCTCCAGTCGTCAGTCTGATGCATACCGGCAAGGCCGCGGACTCGGCTGGAGGCCTCACCGTCCCTCGACGTCGGAGGTGACGCCGGGACGGTGGCTCCCCGGAGGAGGTCTGAAGGAAGAGCAGCAGCTCCGGGAGGATCGACACAGTATCGGATACGGCTAGAGGCGCAAATTATGGACACAGGACATAATTATTGTATTAAAAAGATTCTTCCGAAAAAAAATTTATCAAGCAGAATTTTTAAATTTTGTTTCTGAAAAATATTTTTCAGATAAAAATAACCAAACGCAAAGTCAGAATCTCTATACTCAGAAAACAACTTTTTAACTTACTTTCAGAAAACTGTTTTCAGAACCAAATTTTAGAAAACATATCCAAACGGACCATTATCGCCGCACCAAGTGGTGTCCTCTATTACAAAAAGAAAGAAACCATAAATGGTGTCCTCTATTAGAAAGAAATCAGAAATAAAAAGAAAAGGCACTAGGTTAATGAGCGTCGAGTGTCCTTCAGAGGTAGTTCTGAGGCGCAGGTGAACCTCAAAAGTAGGTGGGAGGCGCACGATGTGCATGCCTCAGTCGTGCCTAGGCGAATGCTCGTAGAAATTGAGGCGCAAGGGTGAGCCTCGGGCCTCAGGCTCGCCTAGGCGCAAGCCTCATGGACTTTTTAAAACACAAGATCAGACGCCTCTACACAAATCCATAAAAATTTTAAAAAGGCTCTGCATGGTTAATATATCACGTCCATGCCGAGCAACAGTAGGGATGTTTTATTTTTATGTTTGAACACCTTTAGTACTATCATTTTGCATTTAAAATTTGAACTTTAAAACATTGGGCAGTTTATGCACGGGTCTATAAGTGTCTATGTGCCTGCTAAAAGGTTAATGATTAAGGGAGATGTGTATCCATGTTCCTAGAGGTGAGTGACTGCATTTCTAAAGTAGAGGTTCCATATGCAGAAAACATTGGGATTTTCTTTTTTCTTTTTTCTTTTTTTTTTTCTTTTTTTTTTTTTTTTTTTTTTTTTGGGGGGGGGGGGGTGGGTGGGGGCACTAGACCAAGCATTTAAAATTGAGGCATTTAAAACTAGCTCCAAAATATAGTGAGACCAGGAAAATATATTACTGTATTAATCTACATATACCCAACTTTTCACAAAATAAATAGATGAGTCCATGAAGTAGAACAGGCACAATAGCAAGCTTAAGCAATATACCTCTGAACCTTGTAGATGCCACAGCAGTGAGAAGCACTTTCAAGACCTGTAGAATTGTACTGCAACCCAACGTGTTACCATAATTTATAAGCAATACAAGCAAGAAGAACTGTACCAAAAGTAGCACAAGATCAGAACAAAAACAAACCTGTCAGATGAAGAATTATCAACACAACCACAGATCATGTTGAGGATGTCAGTGAACAAGGGGTCACTTTT
This sequence comes from Iris macrosiphon, assembly GCA_036927795.1. Lineage (NCBI taxonomy): Eukaryota > Viridiplantae > Streptophyta > Magnoliopsida > Asparagales > Iridaceae > Iris > Iris macrosiphon. The sequence goes on from JAYESA010000250.1 coordinate 222,741, forward strand.
ACCACCTTCTAGACCAGGATCGCCTTCTAAATGGTCATATGCGATAAGTTTCTGAAATAACAACATTTGAGTCAGAAAATTAAAAAAAAGCAATCAAAGAATAACTGACCGAAAGCAGTAACTTTCTAAAAAAGATGGAGAGGGGACAACCAATTCAGTGATAGCTCTGAAAAGACGACAACAACAACAACAAAAGCCTATATCCAAAAAATTTGGTTCGACGGATGCTTGAATCCTTTTCTTCCATTCAGCTCTGTTGAGGGTTATGTCCTTTGTGACACTAACAAAAACCACATCCTTCTTTACGACTTAATTCATGTTTTTTAGACCTACGCCTAATCCTAGCGGCTCCTTTAACTACCATCTTATCACCACCTAACACAATTCCCTTATCTCCGCAATCTAGGAATGCACATTCCGCAATCTGACAACACACATTCCGCAATCTGACAACACACATTCCGGAAGGTGGAACGTAGGCAGAGTGGTACATGGAAACCTAAATTCTAACAAGCAAACATATCATATACTTACTTCGGTTTCCAACCAAACTTTTGACTGGAAGATGTAATTTCTTTTGCTATTTTCATTAAAAGTGTTTAGAATCTAAGAGTTGCTATTTCTTTTTGGAAAAAAAAGACATTATTGTTATGATTGTTTAGAACTTGTTTTTTTAGTTATGAACTTTTGATGATGTTATATTATGTACTTGATTGACTTTAAGTCTTAAATATACATTAAATATTATATTACATTTTATTTCTCAAAAACATTCAACGTTGGATAAACATATTGCAACTTCAAATCTTAGATATACATTAAATATTAGATTGCAGTTTGTTTCTTAAAAACATTTAACGTCGAATAGATGTATTACATTCTGAAGAAGGCTACCCCAGATGTACCACATACCGAAACCCAGTGTATTGCATCCCTGTTTTCGTTCCGCATTCTGGAATGTTGTACGTTCCAAGCAACCATGTTTGTCATTTCAACTATGCTAATTTTCTGGACATATTTCCTAATTGCCAATACTTTGATCTATAAACCATAGTTGGTTTTATAGGTGTCTTATAGCTCTGAAAATAATGGAAGAAAAACATTTCCACGGTTTAACTGCACAGAGGATATCATTTTCAAATCATTTATATGACTAATGCATCGGAAAGAAACATAAAAAGAAAAGAAGGTTCGATTTTAGGGGTGAGAATCATTCGGTTTTGGACCGAGAACCCTAATCGAATAAGCGATTTGGTTCGGTTTGAAAAAAAATTCTGTTAGGGTTCAGTTTTGAAAATACTAAAATTCTTTTTTTCGATTTCGGTCCAAAAATGAAAACCGAATAAGACTTATAAAATTATATAAATATGCTCAATTTTATGATTAAAAATGTGTATACTTTTGTCTATATTTTGAAAACAACAATTATATGTATGTTTTTGAAACCCAACTTAGGTAATTTAATTGGTAATTTAACAATTAGAGAGCATTTTTGGGCCCAACTTTGATATACAACCATTGTATATATAAAGGTTGCATTTTTAATACAAATTAACCAAAACCACAACTTTGGGCTCCACCCATTATTTAAACAATAAAAATAGTCCAACCAAACAAACCGAATAAATTGAATAAATCGAATAAACCGAATAGATTATATTGGTTCGGTTTCGGTTTGGATTTTTAGAATTTCAGTTTATTTGGTTTTGACTATTTCGGTTCGGTCGAAACCGAATAATCGAATACTCACCCCTATTCAATTTTAGTACAGGTGACGTGTTTGTGCACATAGAGTACCTAATCAAATCTTTTCAAGGTTGCATGCATTAGAAAAGGAAATAAGTGTGAGTAGCATTCGGTCTATGTGACTTCTTTCACATCAAATTAGAATATACATCTAGTAAGGTTATATTAAACTTACATAGTTTGATATATGGAACTAAACTAGAAAAGACAGAATTACCGCATAATGTTAAATACAGACTTCATATTAGGGCATGTTTGGTAAACCATAAGTGTGGAAAGATTTGGATTTACACTTTCAATGATGGAATTCATATGGGAATCCCTCCACTTTCTTGTCCCCCTAGTAGGAGACAAATGTGTTCAGTTGAGATAGAAAAGTGAAAAGTGGGAAGTGGAAGAGTATATTATAATAGTAGTAAATTATAATTAATTCACGTAACAATTAAATAAATTAAGATAATTAGTTTAATAAATTAAGATAAATAATTATCCGAATTAATTACTAATTTATTAACATAAATTAAATAATTAGTTTAATAAAATATTAATTATTTTTTGATTAGTTATTAGTTATTTAATAAATAATTAGCAACAAAAAATTAATAAATAATTAGTGTTACTGAATGTGACAGTTGAATTTTTGATTAATTGATAAGTAATTTGAACCATATTCCAAAAATTAATAAAATATTAAGAAATAATAAAATATTAATTAATTAATTAAAAAATGGAGGATTCCAGCTACATCCAATGGTCAAATTTGGATGCCTCATTTTTCCACGACAGGAACTAGCCGGTGCACTTCAGCCAGTTCATGTTCCACTCCACCCTCCTTACCAAACATCGGTTTTGCACTTCCATCCCTTAAATTCCTGTGAAATAGGAATTCACTTCCCACTTCACATTTACCAAACACACCCATTGAGAACCAAAGAACAACCAATAACTAATCCTAGACTAAGTTGTAACTCGAAATAGTATTATAATTGTTAGTCAACTGGTGTGCCCCTCTTAGAGTGTGTTTGGTAAATGTGAAGTGGGGAGTGAATTTCCACTTCACACGAATTGGCGGGTTGGGAGTACAAAACCGATGTTTGGTAAGGAGGAGGGTGGACGTGAACTGGCTGAAGTGACACCGGCCAGTTCATGTCATGGGAAAAGGAGGGGGTTTTGGCCGATACCACATCCAGGTTTGGCAGCTGGATGTGACTGGAATCTCCTTTTTTCAATCAACTAATTAATATTTTATTACTTATTAATTTTTTTGTTAAGTAACACTAATTATTTATTAATTTTTGGAATCCAGCTCCAATTACTTATCAATTAATCAAAAATCCGGCTACCACATCCAGGTAACACTAATTACTTATTAATTATTCGTTGCTAATTATTTATTAAACTAACTAATAACTAATCAAAAATTAATTAATATTTTATTAAACTAATTATTTAAATTAAATTAATAAATTAGTAATTAATTAGGTTAGTTGATTATTATCTTAATTTATTAAACTAATTATTTAATTTATTAAATTGTTATGTGAATTAATTATAATTTACTAATATTATAATATACTCTTCCACTTCCTGCTTTTGACTTTCTTATCTCAACCAAACACACATGTCCCCTACTAGGAGGACAAGAAAGTGGTTGGATTCCTATATGAATTCCATCATTGAAAGTGTAAATCTAAATCTTCCCACACTTACGGTTTACCAAACATGCCCTTACATGAAAAGCCTCTCTTCACTCTTTTAAAAGAGTGTTGAACCCCTTTGTTTACACTTCTTACGTCGAGAAAAACGATTCTTGGAATATATGAAGCAAGCGCACTCTATTTCATTTTTTTCATGTACAAATCCAACATGTACCGGATATGACATGCATAGCCACACGAGCACGTGTCCGACACATCATTTGTTTGTCTTGTTTTCTTAGTGAAAACAGTCACTGACTAACTGGAAATATTTCAGGTACACGTCAAGGACGTAATAGGACAGGAAAATTAAAAAAAATAGATTTTCTTTTTAAAATTACATAGTTAAAAAAAAAAGTTAAAACATACGCTTCTTTCAGGGTCTGACTATTCAGTTTCCATATTAACCTCTCCTTCTCTCTTCCCCTCCCCCAAGAAATCAATTTATTTTCCATATTTTCCTCCCCAAGGAATGAATTTATGTTCCATATCTTCCTCCTCTAGCAATCAATTCATTTCCATATTTACCTCGCATTGCATCTTTGTCTTCCCAAGTAATCAATTCATTTTTTTAATTGTACAAATAGAGATCTATTTGATTTTGGTTTTTAACAAGACGCAAATATTTATGGTTAGAAGTTAGAATTTGGACATTTCATGATTTCTTTTAAAAAATGTGTGTTTTCGTGTCAGTGTTGTGTCTCATGTAACATAGCTTCGAAGTTGGAAGATGGCTTTAATGAAGAGGGCTATTAACAAGGCCACCATCAAGTATAGTCGCGTAGGTTTGCAACACACGACAGTTTATTGTGTGCTATTCAGATGAGATTCTAATTTGTGCACCTGTCCTTTTTTACAGGTGGAAAGAAGCCAATCAAAACTTCATCAAGATAATAATAACAAAAGACCATGATTGGCTAGGATCACCATGATCCCATCCATTGTCTAAGAAAATAACTAAAGACCAAGAGGCCAAGATGACAAAAAGGGAGTTACAGAGCTAGGACAGCAAGCCAAAAAGGAAAACAAAATCAACCCTCAACATATTTTGATTTGTGGAACTATATTGGAAAATTCTGAATTACTGCATTATGTCGAATACAAACTTCAGATTAGAAAACAAAGAATAACCAACTAATTCTAGACTAAGTTGTAAATAAAAATAGTTTTATAATAACCAACAAAATCACCATCAAGTATATCTGTATAGGTTTCCTATACCATCAAAATGAAATGTTCTCTAAGATTGACCATAGGAGTAGACATGAAAGGAGGACTGATAAGCTTGTATAAGGTTCGAATGAATTGCTTGTCATGCCACTTGATTTATTAAAGGCTGCTTAAATTTGGTGTCTACAATATAATATAATTCTGGATCCAATGGTGGACCCAACATAGGTTAAGGGGAGCCCCCAACCCAGTTTTCAGTTTCTTTATATATAGTATTTGTTTATTCTATCATATACTTTTTTTCCTTTAGAATCAACTAAATGGTGATTTAGTTGGTAAAATGGTGGGATTTGAGTTCACTTATTACTAGCCACATTATGCCTAATTTATAGTTCTTTTATAAATTATGTATAAGCCACCTTAAAGTTTGTAGCATAATCCCTTGGGTGGCGTTCACCGTCCTGTGGGTTCGCTCGCGTCACTTCGCTCGCCTTCAAACCCGAAAATATTGGTTATTACGACACCAGTTGACTACTTGTTCTTCTCTTCCTCCCCTCGACACCAGACGACTTATCTCGCTTTATTCAGAGAACTGAGTGAACAACATACAACTTGGTTGGTTCCACCACCAACTTTCATGTGAGTGATTTTGACCCTTAGATTCTCCCAAAAAAATCTCTTAATGTATTTCACCAGAAAATAAATTATGCTCCTGCGGAAGTATCTACACGTTACGGAATCTCATATGTCAAAGAGAGGATTTCATGTGGAGGAGGTAAGTAGGAATGGAACGAAATAGATCTCGATTTCATTCCTTGTAATATTTTAACTCTGCAGAAGGTCATGTATAGGGTGAAGTTGGTTCGATGAAATAGGCAACTCTTAGCAAGAACAAGGAAGAACGCGTAACTGGCTATTTCCGAACCCATGGATTTAGTGGGGCCTCCCCCCCCCCCCCCCCCCCCCCCCACTCCCCTTTGTTTTTGTGAGTGTTCCAGTTCATGAAGACTTGTTAGAGGAAGCGGAGTACCAGGTGTTCTCAAACGGCAAAGTCTGGCTGTAGATGTCAACCCGACGACCTATAAGAAAACGGATCATTTCAATCGGTCTTCCATCATCAACCTTGTTTTACTTGCTAAACCAACAACTGAACTTAGCCCCCCGCCCCCACACCAATCCAAAACCCCATCCCAACAACAAAAAAGGGTAAAGGGGGTTTTCGACGTACGCCACTGCTTGTATCCTACATAACTACCTTAAATTTTACACCAAAAGAGCTTTTTGACGTCCGCCACTGCCTAGACCCTATATAAGTGCATATGGTTGTTCATTGTGGGCTATTTATATGAGACCCTAATTTATGCACGTCTTTTTTGGCAGCTGGAAAGTAAGCTAGTCAATCATCATGTAGGGTATGAGTGGTACACATGCACACGCATAAGGGTGAGTGGTACACATGCACACGCATAAGGGTGCACAGATAAATATGTGTACAGAGCAAATTCTGTTTCATTCAATTTGAGGTAGCTTTCCAACAAGCTATAGTTTGTTTCATATGTGCTAACTAATATATTAAACAATAACCAATAGTCAATTTCTTTAAAACTAACACAATCAAAACTTAATCACCAATTATTTGTCTTGCTTTTAAATGTCTTTTCTTCCATGATCACGCAACAGAAGCCTTCCAAAGAGATGTTTTTGTAGGCACTTAAATGATGAATATCATGATCAGCTACATGAATTCCCAACTTCTTGTCGCTGAAATGTTAGCTGCAAGATGGGAATGAAGCTTGTATGCACAATTGTCAATCAGAGGAGGAGAAGATCAGCATGGATGAAATCAGAGAAGTGTGAGCTATCGTAGATATTGCAGAATAAAGATAAGCTAGAATAAAGGTTGAGATTGTTTGCTCAAGCAAATATGACGCCGAATGGACCTGAAAGAATGATAGAGCCAAGTGTAATGACCTAAAGGGTAGTCCAACTCCCAACTTAATATAGACAAAAATGATGTCAAATAGTAGAAAAGGCTGATTTAGTTAGAATTTAGATTATAGCCGTGAAGTATTATAAACCTTAATCCCTAGAAGATAGAAAGACGTGACAGAGGTTGGGGTGGTAGTACAAAATTGGACTTTTGAGTTAACTATATATATATATATATGAGGAGGGATTGGGATCCCCGCTATTAAGCACCCCCGAATGTCCATGAAACAGCAGTTGTTTGATCTTTTTTGACCGTACATATTAGTTCCTTAACTACCCAATTTCTCACGAGATTTTAAACTAATGTGTACGGTCCAAAAGACAAATCCAATGCTTACTATTTCGGGGACATTTGGGAATGCTTAATAGCAGAAATGCTGATCCCTCATATATATATATATATATATATATATATATATATATATATATATATAATGGAAAAAGTTCATTTTTACCGTAGAACTTTTCTTTCCAAATATACCCTTGCATATATTTATTAATATTGTTCATTAAATTAATGGGGGTAGTTAGATAAATTACATGAGCTATGTTTTAGTCTTCCTAATTGGTCTTAATAAAGATTAGAATAATTACATCAGCTGTCTTTTAGTCTTCCTAATAATAATCTATCAAATACGTGCAACGCATGTAATATACTAGTATATATAATGAGAAAAGTTCAGCTTCATCATGAAACTTTTCTTTCCAAATATATTATTGCATATGTTTACTAATTAAAACTATTCATTAAAGTTAATAGGATCAGCTAGGCAATTACGGGAGTTGTCTTTTGGTTAAAATAATATATAACAATATGATAATACAAACATAATAATAAATCTAAAATAATTAAGGCAGTTGTCTTTTAGTTTTCCTAAGTAGTCTTAATAAAAATGAACAGTATCTATGAAATACGTGCAACGCATGAGCATATACATATATATATATATATATATATATATATATATATATATATATAGAGAGAGAGAGAGAGAGGGGGGGGGGGGGCATAGAGCAAGGTGGGAGACCAACTAATCATGAGGAATCTCAAGCACACAGGTATCCACAGAGAATGAAAAACGTAAGGTATAATCTCTCAAATGTTAGGGAGATATGTCACTTTAAACCACCAAATAAAGAGTTCATCAAAATGTTGAGAAAAAAAAAAAAATTTAAGTTAACCTTTACTTATGAAAATTGAGAAACTCCTGGATAAGCAACTACCATTCTCAAGTGTATACCAAAAAAAAAAAAAATTTACCTTTAACTGTAAGGTCTGATATTATGTTGATTTAAGACCCCCATGCTATAAATAATATTTATAAATTCATATAACATAATGACAGTATTTATCTAATTAAAATTTTGAAATCCAGTCCCCTTGTAAAGCCAAGTCCTGATACTACACCAAGAAAATGCCCAAAACCTATAGAAATCATGGCAACACAAATAATTGAATATACATGACGGCATCGGTATTTTGTATATAGTACTTCCATTTTGCTACTGGGAGTAGAAAATTTTAGACTATGAAACTAAACAAAATTTAAGGTATAAAAATATCAAAATCGGCAAGAGGATCATACATGAAGACAGTCCAGCGCAGACTCGACAAGTTTAATGTTCTTTGTGTCAAATGCAAGTCTGAGTGGCTGTAGCACAACTTCAGCTTGACTTCCTTCTAAAGTGCGTCCTGCTGATGCTAAAACCTCCGTAATAGATCTGATATTTTCCTTCGGGTTCATGCTGGTATCTGCTTCCTCTCCAGCAACTGAAGCTGAGTGTAGATCACCTGAATTATCTCCCTCCTTAGCTGTTTCATTCCCATCGATTCTGGTTATTTAAAGAAGAAATTGTTACTCAATTTCGTATGATTAATCTCCTTCAACTGAGTGTCAAAATATGCAATAGAACAAAAAAACTGAGAAGGCCTGACATACAAGAAGACATCATGTCTACGTGCACGCGCACACACATAAAGAGAATTCCTAGAGAGTACAGTACTATGAAACTCCTGGGTGAGTAATACAGATCATGAAAGCATTAAACTCATATCAAAACGAAATGCATGTAGTTCATTTTAACTTTCAAAAAAAAAAAATCCAACTCAAACTCTTATCCTAGTTTCAGGTTTCAAAGATAATAATAAAAGCTGAGGAAGAACCTCTCATCCAATGAGGAATTCACTGACTGATTATTTTCACCAGAGGCAGTCTCTTGGTCCTTCATATTGTCTGCAAGTGAAAGATACCCCATATTTAAGTTACAGATCAGAACCATTATTAAGAAAATAAACGCATAGCAATCTAAAGTTAAGACATTGCACATCAAAAAAATATTTCCTAAGAGTATAGAGTAACAATCATCTAAAAACCTCGAATATACCATTTTGTTTTTTGTGCCACCTATAAAAATAAGCCAGTTCTGGTCTAGAAAAAATGTGAAACTAAACTTTCTGAAATTGGGTGTCAGGTTCTTCAATACAGGAGCAGTGTTGTGGATGGCGGTGCCGGCCGACATATTGGCCGACATTTCAGTTTTGAGGGAAAATCAACACATCGGACCAAAGTGTCCTTTACAGTGTTTTGTCAAAACCGGCCATTATTTCGAAATTTTCACACGTCGGCCAATACTGTTATTTAAAGAAGTCAGATGATATTCGAAGAATCAGGTTTTGTTATTTTGGGTTTTGCTTTTCAAACCGGGTTAAACGTGTAATTAACAACCAACTCCTCAACGAAACCCTAACCCCCCCCCCCCCCCTCTCTCGATTTGTTGTTATTGCTCGAATACATGCTAGTCACGCTCTACTCCGGTCACTCCAAGAGCCACTCGGACTAGGTATCTACCATTTTAGAATCACTTACCTTAAAATATTCAATATTTGCATTAAAAATTAGATTTAGATTGGGCATGTATGTTATATAATATATAACATATTGCATATTTATTAATATCCGACATTTTAAAATGTCCTCACATTCGACATTGGAAAACCCAATCCGACATGAACCCGACATACGACATCTACAACCTTGTACAAGAGTATAATGACGAACAAGCTGACCAAGTCCATAAAGGAACCTAGCTTATTCAAGCTTCGTTCAAGGACAAACACTAATACGACACAACACAGTAAGGACACGGCAACACAGACTGCATCTATTTGTGTGTTCTAGTGTATTTTGGAGTGTCCCGGATCGTGTCCATTACATGTTTGATAAGTGTCTGACACGACTCGGCACACTTTTTTGGAATGCTCAAGCTTCCTAGGTTCAAACCTTGGAATCCATAATCTCCTAGGAGGCCAACGAATATTAGTAAGAACCGCGATTTGGCGGTTCTTACTTAGGAGCCCCTTGGGAGCTTATTTTTCTACGACGGGAGATCGTTTCCCAGACAACGGGAGCTTGTTTTTGTCTGGGAGCTTGTTTCCTAGCGACAATAGCGCTTCCCTTAACATGACCAGAATTTTAAAAAAAGATAAATTTTGTAAAGAAAGTTGGATAATTTTTAATACACGTGCATCAAAGTAACAAGAAACTAAGTATTATTTATCTTGACATCATAAAAATCATCATGCAAATGATTTCTCTGTAACTTTGAAATGAACTTTATAAATTCTAATAAATATTAATATATCTATAAATTTTGATCACAATAATTAATAAAAATAAACAAATTATTAGCGCACGCTCCAATCACGTTTCCAACTTTAAACTCTTCTAAGTAGTCGCGCTCCCCCACTCCCACTCTGGCTCCTAAGGTTCAAACCAATGACATTTTGAGCTTGAACCCGTCTTTCAAATCCCTCACCGCACCCACAAAAGCCTGACATATTAAACCTTCTCAATACCAATGACAGTTTGACCTTCAACTCAAAAGATGAGTTCAAGCATTCTTGTTAACTGAACAATCAACTTGAGCTCCTTTGATTAAACCCGTATACAGTTAGCCATATACAGTTAGCAAAGCAACATCATATACTCAAACTTGTTTATCCTTGTAGGTCTCCTTTCAAAATTCAACTTAACTTGGTTAAGCTTTGTATAAAAAACCCAGCTTCATATGGAAATTCAACATCAGATTTCAAATGCTTCTACTTTCTTTTCTAAAACTTTTTGTATGACCCATGAATCATACGTGTTAGTGTTGCTAGTGGCTTATCAAGCTCCATGCTCATTACAGTCAGTGTGGTTGCCACAGAATCTATAATTAAACTAGAGTTCTTCAAAAACAACCAGAAGTAACCTACAGAAGCAATCATAAGATACACAAATTAAACGGTAGCACATTCACCAACTAGCAACAGAGTATTTTCTATGTTTAAAGATATTGAACATATTGACGCATCCTGAATTTATTATTGCCTTCACACCTCAACAATTTCATGCCAATTATAGTGTCCAATTAAATTTCTGTAGATATTGAGCTACTTCAAAATTAGTGCCTAAAAGGGAGATATTAACTTCTAGAGTGAAATCATTTTTATTTCAAATAAGCTTAAATGGGTAGAGCTAAATATATGTTGGTAACAGCTTGTTAACAAACTGAGATAAGACACAAGATTAAGCTTTATTTGGAAATTAGATATACAAAGTTAAATACCATCAACCTAATCATAAGTCTAAATTATAGATGGGGAAAAAATATTAATTGAAGAATCCATATAGCTGATTGTAACTAACAGCCGCATTTGAATATTGATTTTATAAACCTAATAAAAAACAATTAAGCTTGGTGATTATAATTAGAGTGTTTCATGAAAGAATACGTGAATAGACAGTCTAAACTATGGATCATTCTGCACTTCAGAAATTATGATTGCATTGACAACGATTTTGGTTTGCCATTGGTGAGACGAGTATTTTAAGGATTTAGCTGAGACAGCAAGGCCCGGTCTGAAGACTAAAATTAAGATGTAGTGCGTAAGTTAAAAGACATGCTTCTAGTTTATGACTGGGAGTTTGAGTTGCAGTTTGTGTCTGACTACGTAAGACCTCATTATGATATTACATGTATACATAAGTCTGAGACTTCAACATCAATTGAACGCAAGCAAGCCTTCAACTAAAAAACGGCTAAAATGCTACTACGATGGATCTTTCCAAACGTAGATCAGTGTTAACTATATTATAATTAAAGTTTTAAAAATAAGAAGGGGAAATGATTTGAAAATGCTGCAGATGATGTGCCGAGGAGGAAAACAACCTACTCGAGAGAACAAAAAATCCTTAAAAAAAAGAGGAGATACAGATTTACCGGAAAGATAAACAACCACCAAAGAGTCGGAAGTTAGGCTGCAATATCAAAATCCTCAGGCCTTGGCACAAGAGGAAAGAGAGACTCAATGAGACCTATTAGCACATAGCAGTACAGATTGGTATTGGAAATGAAGATTGGAATTTGGGCATTAGGGCAGACACATATGGGAAAGGAACATGGAGGATAAAGGTTATTATTCCTTTCAAGTACTTTATTAACTATATTAAATTACTAATATATCCATATATTTGTTACTTGGCCTGGACTAGATTCCAAATTCAAAAAATGACTTGAGTGTGCGAATCAAGGTTCTTGAGGCGGAGTAAGACGGTTTGAGATAACCACCTCTCATTTCAAAGGTGGGCGTCACAAGATCTTACCACCTAGATACTAGTTGCCTAGGCGCCAGAGGCAACCACCTCTCGTTGCAAAGGTGAGCGTCACAAAATATTACCACCTAGATGCGAGTTGCCTAGTTGCCAGGGCAAGAAAAATGCCTAGGAAACTGCCTAAGGTATGAGACAGTCGTCTTCTATAACACTATTTATAAGTGTTCATTCAAATAATGGCTCTATTCATTCAAACCGTTCACCTAATGAAAGAAAAGGTGTAGAGGAAACTAGGATGTTGACTATCATTTCCTCCTACTACCTTGGTGCCAACCACCGGGTCTCTTATCCAGTTATCCCACATTGCCATGTCACCCTAATGTTGATTTGATTTGTCGTAATGCAAGTCTCTCTCTCTCTCTCTCTCTCTCTCTCTCTCTCTCTCTCTCTCTATATATATATATATATATATATATATATATTGTTTACCCTGTCGGTAATAGTTATGTTTGGACCTAACCTCTAGATTTCTATGGCAGACTTACATGATATACTAAGATTTACAATGAAACTCAAAGTCAATATGTGGGGACATCCCCTACTCTGAAAGAAGTAGAAAATAAATAAATAAATAAATAAATGTCAAACTATAAAATGTTAACTGAAATTCACATCAAGAACATAAATGTTTCCACCATAGTTTCACCCCCAACTTTATTTCCTCATAGGCCTTGTCAATGACATGGTCAGGTCATTAAGAAACTCAACAGTATTACTAGTCTTCAAGTGGGACTCTTGGAGTCTAGCGCATCAGCATCATCTTATCACCCAGGTTATCTACTGAGTAAAGGGCTACTAATGGAGTGTCCAATCCAAAGCAAAAGACGAGAGAATCACTACGGATTTGTATAGTCTATATAGATTTCATTCAATAAGCTGGACCACTAAACCAAAATTAGATCGACGGGTCATTTTGTATGAAGGGCTACTAATGGGACTCTGGGAGTCTCGCGCATCAGCATCGTCTTATCACCCAGGTTATCTACTGAGTAAAGGGCTACTAATGGAGTGTCCAATCCAAAGCAAAAGACGAGAGAATCACTACCGTATTTGTATAGTCTATATAGATTTCATTCAATCAAGCTGGACCACTAAACCAAAATTAGATTGACGGGTCATTTTGTATGAAAGGGTACAGCCCAATAATCACCAACCAAAGTTCAACGGAAGATAATTGAAAAAAAGGAGTTCACTACCTCCATGTAGACAAAACAAATGGGTCCATGTATGGTCTCAAGACCCTAAAATGCTCCTCTTTTCTCACACAATATTTCTTTGTTTTATCTTTGAATTTCTTGTAAAGTTCTACTATTACTATCCTAAAGGAGATTTAGTTTAACATTGAAACTTAAGCAAGTGCTTGAATTTACTAAGTATGCTTTATCCAGTTTTTAATTAGTTAGTACGAAATGTGTCCAGGATCATGTCCATTTTGATTTGATTCAATTGGAATGGACATGATAATGGAATTCTTCTCAAAGATATATCTAACAAATATGACATGGATCAAGACAATGATTCATGTAGATTTAGGCCTTAGACTACAAAATAATCTCAGAAAGGCTACTTGATTTTGGCTCAAATCAAAATATTTATATTCCCATACCAACTAGATTAATTTAGGATAAGCTCCTTGAAACTTAAATCGATGAAGGATGTTGTCTAGTATGTAAGAAAATACTATTAAAGTCTTTATCCTATATCTACAGATCAACTATATAGTCTTGCCCAAATCTCCCCAAAGCCGTCTCCTCTAGAACCCATTATTACATTCGTGAATGAAATATCCTCTCTTGTTGCCTCCTCATTGCAATTGCTTTCGGTTTTCCCCTAGTCCTAGTCCTGGTTGCTGCTTTCAACTACAATCTATCAATCATAGCCAGCATATCCAGTCTCCTGGTGCATATGTCAAACCATCCCGAACAATATTTCTAATTTTTCCTAACTGAAACTTCCTGTAACTTCTCACACAAATGCACTCATTTCCTATTTCAGATAGACTCATTTCTTCAAGATATTTTTATTTGCCAACATTTAAAAACATGAAGCATGGGTATAAACTATTCATTTCATCTCAAGGGTACTTATTGGTCACATAATACTCCTGTCCACTCTAATTTTGTGGACAGCGCCATCCTATATCTTTCAGATATCTTCATAACCAATCCTTCTCCCATCAAATGGGTTGGTTATGAAGCATGAAAAGGATCCACAAAAGAGTTGACAAAGTTTCTTCAATCTGATGTCAACACTTTTAGCAGGTGCAGGTGCAAAATTCTTATTCAAGGTATGTAAGAGCCAAAGAGGGCCTGCCAAGGCCAGTTGCATGTAGGTAGGCAGACAGACATACCTATGTGGACATGCAGTCTAAGTTCATGCAACAGAGAAACACCATATGAATTTCCCCAGATTGGATGAGTCTAGACGAAGAGGTGAGATACGATTTGCAGCATTTGCTAAGGCAAATATCCTCTCTATGACACATTAAGAAAACGAGCTAAACCAAATAGCATTCTCTATGTAACATCATAAAATGTTAGTTTGGTGTTGTGTAACACTAACATAAAAAGGTACTCTTAAGAATTTGAACTATTCCCAAGCCATGTTTCATTTATTATGTCTTCCTACAAATTATAAACCGTTTATAAATTTCTCTTGATGTTGCCTACCACATGTATAAGAAATATAACAATGTAGCATGTTAACTTGATGTCTTGATCCAGGCCTATCTATGTAACATCATAGCAGTGGACTATCGGATAAGGAGGTCAAGTCTGTCGTGTTCAAGAAAGAGGTTTTCAGTTGGGAGGAGTCATTTCAGTCGTAGGTCTCCAATACCATAGCTGCTGATTTTCATTATATTATATCATGAAAAATAAATAAAAAAAGGAGTCAACTTCAACTACACGTGTGCAGTGTATATAGGAACACAAGCTCTAAAAAACCAACAAAATGGTTGCAATGGAACTCCAAAATACACTAGGAAACCCCAGAATGGCATTCTGGGTTTGAAACTATGATGCAGGGTCACTCCAAAATGGTCGCATGCCCGTATTAGTCACTTATTGTACATGACATAAACACTCCAACATACACGACATACGCCAAAAACTTTATTCTGTCTGTGCCACAGGCCCACAATGTACGCCGTGTATGTTGTTGTATTCGTGTCTGTTTAACATACTTTTAAGGTAAAGTATTGCTATACTAAAAAAATGGTTGTCGTGTCGTGTTTATATCTTCCGTGCTGGACACATATCAGATACAACAAAGATAACACAGTCGGACATGCCGAAAACAGTGTCATCTCTATGTCACTGTCCACTTTGTGCCATGCTGTATACGCATCCATGCAACATATCTGGGAAGTGAGCTATTTATCTTGAGAATCGGCAAATAAAACGAACTATTGTCAAAGAATTATCAATGACCTAGGAACCACGGTCCTCAATAGATCAGAGTCAACGTGACTCATGCCCGACATGAATCGAGCACGAGACATACAGTCCAAATACACCGTATCCATATTGTGTCCTGTCTATGCAACATAGTCATTGATCCATATTTCAAACCTAGTCCCAAAAAAAACACTCAAATTAGACCAAAATTTCCCCTTTTTCCTTCAAATAAATGATTTAAGCATCAATACTTCTAAATCCAAACTTACAAATTCCCCTCAGAAATGCATAAACCATGCAATTAAAGGAAGATATCACTCACGGACCAAAATACCACGTTCCCATGTCGTGCCTGTGTCCACGCAACAGTCATTAATGCAAATTTCAATCATAGTGCAAAAAAACACTCAAATTAGTACCGAATTTCCCCTTTTTCTTCGAAAAAATAAAGTGATTTAAAAGCATTCCAATACCCCTAAAATACAAATTTACATACTCCCTCAGAAATGCATATACACAATGCAATTAAAGGAAGATATCACTCCCCGACCAAAATAGACCACGCCCCTGTTGTGTCAGTGTCCATGGAACATACTCGTTGATTCAAAATTTCAACCATAGTGCAGAAACACTCAAATTAGTCCCAAATTTCCCCTTTTCCTCCAAAAAAAAAAAATCAATTCAAGCATTAATGCAAATTTCAAACATAGCGCAAAAAAACACTCAAATTAGTATCAAATTTCCCCTTTTTTTCCTTCAAAAAAATTAAGTTATTTAAAAGAATTCCAATACTCCTAAAATCCAAATTTACATACTCCCTCAGAAATGCATAAACAATGCAATTAAAGGAAGATATCACTCCCAGACCAAAATAAGCCATGCCCCTGTTGTGCCCGTGTCCATGCAACCTAGTCATTGGTTCAAAATTTCAACCATAGTGCAGAAACTCAAATCAGTCCCAAATTTCCCCCCTTTTTCTCCAAAAACAGCAATTCAAGCATTCCAGTACTCCTAGAATCCAAATTTATGTATCCGAATCGGAAATTCACAGATAATGCAATTAAAGGAAAAAATAATCACGGACCTAGACAAGCCTGGATGGACTTCTGGAGATCCGGGAACTTCTTCCCGGAGCACTCCTTGAGCATGGACTCGAAGGAGCGTGTCACGAAACCCCCCGCGGCGCCCGCCATGGCGAGATCCCGCCGAGATCTGCCACCGACAACAACAAAAAATTCAGGAAAAATTAGCGTTTCGAATGAGAATTTGTAGAATTAGGGTTTCGATGGGATCGAGAGATCTCGAACCTCCGGTTTGATCGATCAGAGAGAGAGAGAGGAGAAAATGAGATCTGAGTGGAAAATGAGACCACTGTGGAATGGAGGAAAGCCGAAGGAGTGACAACGAGAATTGAGATCCAGCGGTCTTGGGTTTGACTACCTTGTTGTTGGGCTCAAAGCCCATTTTTTTTTTAAAAATTAGGCTGAATTAAACTTTGATACACTAAATTTTTTTGCTCAACAATTTTCTCTCTTTTCCTTTTAGGGTATCAAGTTGATAGATACCTAGAGTATCAAGTTCAAAAAGTAAAATAGTTGAGGGTATCAAGTTATAATTCAGCCCTAAAATTATGATAAAATATTTAGACTAAGTTATTTTCTTTTTTCAATAAGCACACCACCCACCAAATTCACATGGACTTGCCTAACTTTGAAAATAAATTATGAAAAAACTACTCCTTGTTGGGATCGAACCCACTTAGGTAAAAAGAATGTCTCTCATCTTAATCACATGAGTTAGGGGTGTTTGGTTTAAACCAAGTTTTGTTAATCCATAAAATCTTAATTTGTATGAATGAGCACAAAAATGATTATTTCATATATTGTGATATAAATTTTAAACTCAATTCACATTTTCAAAAAAAAAATAAGTAGGAGACGGGTTGCAAAATCGATGGAGTTTCAAAGTTACATCGGTATGCATAAAATTTAAATTATTTATACTAGTTTGTCAAAACACAATTATACTCCCAATTTCAAGACTAGCAATATCATCTGACACCAAGGACTAGTAGCTGAAACAAATCTACAATATTGATTTTATTAATGGATATGTATCATATCCGTATACAAGTAGGAAAAGTGGCACGCCCCAGTCCCAAAATACACGGGACCAGGCCACGTGGCAATGGCCAGCTAATACGTCTCCGAGTGATTACCCAATTTAATGGACCCAACAAAACGTACTACATTGTCCTAAAAACTAACAAGTCTAATAACATCATACATCAGGCAGTATCTAATCTCATCCACGATATAACAAGAAGTACTGAAATAAATACTGGAAAATAAGTGCAGAGTCTGAAATGTCATAGTACAGTCCAAATATGTCTGATAGGAACAAACCCACTACAAATGATGAAATAAGAGTACTGCAAGACAGAATAAAGAGTACGACTAGAGCATCAGCTCACTAGATAAGGAATACTCCAGTCCTAGGCGGAATGCCTACCAGCGATCAAGGGTACTCTGATGGAAGCACCTCTAGCTCCTCCTCGGATACGAACCTCGTCTCCTAGCCGGGTCCGTACACGGTAGGATAATAAGCCTCGTCCAAATCTGGAAGAGAACCAGGTCCTCAGAGGGACGTAACAAGATACAAAAATACATGCCAATATATATACTGAATAAAGTAAAGGGTCGCGCTAATCATCTAAGTAAATGCAATGTGAGGACAACCTTGGTACATATGGGTAGGTGTAGGCATAACGTTCGCACTCCGAAGAGCATGGAATCTGCATAGTATAACGTCCATATCGCTCCGTAGAACGTGAAATCTGAATAGTATAGCGTCCATATCGCTCCGTAGAATATGGAATCTGAATAGTATAACGTCCATATCGCTCCGTGGAACGTGAAATCTGAATAAAGGAAGTCATTGAATTCGTGGTTCCTCTGGATACTACGGAGTCTAATGTATGTATCCCATACGCCTACCAGTTGTCCTCCCCGCCCAATGTAGATATTCAAGTCGAATACACGACGTGCATATCACGTAACTCTATGCCAAGTCTCAGCTAACTAAATAACCTTGATTTTGTACTAAACCGTGATGCATGTCACACACACCGATAGCTAGTCTGGTACGCGAACCCGCATTCCAATATGAGTTATCATCGTGATGTGTGTACAAGTGTCAGAGTCTAGGAAGATATCAGAATATCCTCGCAATGGCAGGTGAGTCTGCTAGTGACTAAGTCAAATACACTACTCATCGACGCATTCGTCGACTGCACCCGAGTCAATCTCGGACGCGCACAGTTATATGTATATTGCACTAAGATAGCATGCAATAGTTTATGATTTAAATTAAACAGTAAATCAAGCAAGGTATACTTGCCTGGGTCCAAAAGCTGCGAGTGCCAATAACATGCTCCTGAAGTCTCGCATGTACAGTCCAGCGACCCTATATATACAATATAATAATACCATCATCAGTCACTACAATAGTACGAATAGGAAACACTACGTTGCAGTAACAAAATGATGCAGGGGTCTCAACTGTCCATCCAGTTGGGTCGCGTGCGTACGTAGATAACCGTACACGTGTCTTATCCTTGATTTTCGTGTACACAAAACACAGGTCCTAACTAACATGCTATAAAAATATGCTATAATTTAATTGACGTATTAAACTATAACATATTACTGTGCAAAACTCAAAGTCTAAACCTCGGTCAACATCTCTTTAATTAAAGCAGTCATAAATAATTATGAGGTCAATTATTAACATAAATACATATAATAAATATTAATACTTAAATACGTATAATAGCTTAATACTTAAAAATACATAATACACATTTAATACTTAACTTACATATGATAACATAGTACTTAAATATGTATATACATATATACATAAATACCCAAATACATAATAAATTATATATAAATACATAATGCATTATATATAAATATAAATACAATGATATCTTAATACGTACATAAATACATTAATACATCAGATATTATAAATACATTATATAAATACCATAATACATTAATACATATATATTTACAATAACACATTAATACATTATAAATACATTAATACATATATAATTACAATAATACATTAATACATTATAAATACTCTAATACATATATACACAATACACATATATACTTATACGTATTTAAACTAATACGTACGTATACGGTTTGCTAGGGATATACCTTGGCATTGCTCGTGTCCGGGGAGGGGGCGTGTCAACTGCACGAGGCGGCCGTTCTCCGGCGAGGGATGGCGGAGCTCCGGCGGCTCAACAGCAGCAGCAGCTCTAGAAATGGCAGCAGTTGCAACAGCTGTAGTGGCTCCGGCGGTGGCGGGTTGGCCTCGGGGGACCGGTGGTGGTGGTGTGTGGGTCGTGGGGGAACTGGAGGTGGTGGTGCACTGGCCGTGGGGGACCGAAGGTGGTGAGGGGTGACCGGGGAAGAAGGGGTCGGTGGTGAAGGTGTAGACTGTGGTAGTGTTGGTGGCATTGGTAATGGCGACGGGGATGGTGGTGGAGATGGTGAGGACGGTGGTGGAGACGGTGAGGGTGGTGGTGGAGATGGTGGTGGTTGGCTGTGGTGGCTGTGGGGTGACTGGGGAAGCCGGGGGAGGGAGTCGGGCCGGTCGGGGAAGTAGTAGTCGAGGGGGACTGGGCTGCAGTGACTGCTGGTGGGGATGTCGGCTGCTGGCGGTGGCGGTGGTAGGTGTCGGGGAGGAGGAAGGTCGGAGGGGGAGTCAGGCTGGTGGTGGTCGGGGTTGACACGGCGGTGGCGGGCTGAGGGAGGTGGCCGGGGAAGAAGTCGGGTGAGGGGTGATGGTGTTGGAAATGTAGTTTCTAGGGTTTTGTCTAGGTATTTGGGCTGTTGGTGGGATTTTCTAGAGAGAGGGTGTGGGTAGTATATGTAGGAGAGAGAGAGGGGTCTCTCCTTGGGTAAGGTGCACTAAGTGATATAATTACTGCACAATAAATATAAACACTATAATTAAATTATTATTGTCTCCAAATTAAACCTAGTCTCTCTATCTAAGCCAAGTAGACCTAAATTTGGTCGAGGGGGTTTACAATCTACCCTCCTTAGAGTATTTTGTCCTCGAAATTAAAACAGACATATGGTAAAAACTATTGACTGAATTGACATGCTACTACATACCTAGGCCTTCGAAGAGATGGGGAAAACGCTGCCGAATATCATCCTCTCGTTCCCAGGTCGACTCGCCTGGTGCATGATGCCTCCATGCGACACGAACTAGAGGGATAGTCTGACCTCGCAATACATTCTCGCTTTTGTCCAGAATCTCTACAGGCTGCTCCTGATATGACAAACTCGGCCCGACTGTGATCTCTGAGTGGTCAAGTACATGACTTGGATCTGGCATGTACCTCCTTAGCTGAGATACATGGAAGACGTCATGAACTCCTTCTAGTGTTTGTGGCAAGGCTAATCTGTAAGCAACCTCTCCAATGCGCTCCAACACATCGAATGGTCCGATGTACCTCGGACTCAGCTTTCCTTTGCCTCCAAACCTGATAGTTCCTCTGGTAGGTGAGATTTTCAGAAACACATGAGTTGGGGGAAGGTACGCTGGAACCTCGGGTGCGGGCTCGAAACATGGCTATACAAAACCAGTAGGATTAGACCCCAAATAGCAAGTACCACAAAGGAAGAACGAAATGGAGAAACAAAAACCCAAGAAAAATATATGATAATACATAGGTTCAGTGTCGTAACTTAGGACCATGGCATATCCTAGCGCAAAGGCCCAACCCAACAACCAAATAAGGACAATGGTTGAACCCTCACACTATGATAGTTATTTTTCTAGGCTACTAGCTGAATAATACAATCACAACCAAGTCCATTTCATATATCGGCCAATTATTTGTACTGCTTTCTATTTTATGGAGTCTAAGGTTATCTCAGAAGTAATGCATAATAAGTATCCTCATATCACGTCAGTGTCGAACATGAGCTAACCGAACCAAATAAATAAAATAGGCACTTGCAGGAAACACTAGTCCCCCGTAGGGCCACTGCGCTAAAAATACGGTATTAGCGGTTCCAGTGTTCCTATAGTGAAACTGTGGCTCGGCATAATAATAGTCAGATACTGTACTCCACTAAGGCAGATGATATACATTATCTGTGGTGGCCAATCCTGTAAACCCCCTAATTTTTCAGGATTTTAAAAATAAATTTTCAGAAATTTTCTATCATTTTTCACTAATTAAAATCAAGGTATTTTGGAATTAAATAAATTTAAATATTTTTATTAAATATTAAAATATTATGAAAATAATATTTTTTGGTGTAAAATAAAATATTAGACATAGGGTAATTTTTCTGAAATTTATTGGACCACAGATCCATTTTTAAAGACCTAAAAACTAAGTTATTTAATAAACCAATATAAACCAAAATAAATCCGGTTTATTTTTGAACCAAACCAACCCAGACCGGCCCAAAATCCTGAACCGGACCCTAGCGGGTCGAGTTGGATCTAAACCCGACCCGAAACCCGACCCGTTAACCCGTTACTGTAGAAAACCCTAACTCCCAAATCCTTGACTTCCAGCCGCTCTGACTTCTGTAACCGCCGGCCGCCGCGATCCCCGTCGACGACCCCTCGGTTCGCCTCCCCCGCAACTGCCCCGACGCCTAGCCTCCCGCCGCTCCACCTCCCGCAACCTACCGTCCGTCCAGCTCCTCCCTCTCTCCCTATAAAACCCTCAGCTCCCCGTTAGCCGCTGCCACCGCCTTTCCCATCACCCTCCACCGCCTGACCCGTAGCAGCCACCGAGCCACCGTCGTCCCCGCCATCTTCAGCCACCGAGTCTCGATGACCCGAGGCCGGCCACCCCCGCTGTCACCGCCTCCGCGAGCAGCCACTACTTCTTTCCAGAGCTCCACAGGACTCCGTCGCCACGACGAAGACGAGCAGTCGCCACGACAAGCCCCCAGAGCTCCGCCGCCACCAGCGCCGCTCGTCGACGATGATCCAGCGCCGCCGCAGCTACCCTGGCGACCCTAGCAGTGGCCAGAACCCTAGCAGCCGTGCCCTAGCCGCCGGTCGAGAGTCGTACCGCCTCGCAAAATCCCGTATTTTCAATCTTCTACGGAGCCCTGTTCAGGTGACTGTTTCTCTCTCCTCGCTGCCCCCTTTTTTATTCCATCTGCTGTGACGCCTAGACTGCGTGACCTTCTCGATACCCGTGCCATTGGTTCGGCGTGTCGCGTCCTATGGCGATCGCAAACTGCGACCCAAAATCAGGAAAATATTTACCCTATTTTCCCCGGAACTGGGTGCGCCCCACTAAACGGGATGACTTGCTCGTGTGCGGACTTCACTAAAAGGTGCGCGTCGTTAATACGGACGTTTGAGATTTTGCGAAAGTTGATTTGGATGTGCGTGCATACCAGAATCAACGCGTATCCGTCGACAACACCCCGTATCGGCCATGTTCTGGAACTCGTTGTAACTTCGTGTACGCACGTTGTATCGAAACGAAACTTACACCATCGAACTCGTAGCAATATGCTGGTCCTATGATCCAAGTTTGGTTCGATTCTGAGAACGTTGACAAAATCGCGTACCATGGACCCCACGGCTCCACTTGACGGGCGATTTTGTGATCGGCTCATTGGAATCCAGTTCTGGATATTCCGTTGGGTTCGTATCGTCGTTCTGGACTTGTGGACACTAAGTTTGACGAATTTGGAGAATATTGTCTCTAGCACATTTTTCGGTGCAAAGCGGGCCACATGTGGACCCCGCTTTAACCAAAAACTGTCACTTTTGCTCCTGTGTCCAAATTGGACTTATGGACAGGCAATTCTAGCTATTTGATATCTTTTGAACCTGATGGTAGCATTTATTTCAGCAACCGGAGGAGTACCTGCAAATCCCGCTGATACCAGAGCAATGGTTGGAGTCAGAACCCCAGGCAAGTGTACCTTGCCAAACTTACAATACCTGCTTCATATTGTTATCTTGATTTATTTATATGATGTACATGCTTAACCTAGGACCGTGTGATATTACTTAGCATAAGAATAATATTCGGGTATCAACACCGTACGCGACGTTGTGTAACGTCACCTAGACATGGATATCGAGATCCTATACATTCTCGTGCTTGCATTAACAAGTACGTCATACCTCAGGACACCTGACACTATTCATGAGACAGAATCTTCCTGAGATATTCATGGTGATTCTGTATAGGATACAGGTTTATGACATATACTTTATACATGCTTAGATCTCATTATGACTTGCTGTATTATATATGATCTTGCGTGTCATGGACATGAGACGTGTGATTACATTGGGTGGGAAGAGACACACATGCTACAGGTTGATTATATTATGATGGCGTCGTAGTCTCACTCCGAGCTAGACAACTGCATGATATCACTGCTACCGGCTTCCCGATACAGAGCTTGTAGTGGTCTCAACCTGAGTTCTAGTGATGCTCTCGTTTTGCATATCACTTAGCTGGTTATATAGTTTACCCTATTGATTCATTATTGCTGCACTGCATTATTTATGGCTTGAGTTATTCTTGTACCTTGCTATGTCCCCTGAGGACCTGGATCCGGAATATGTCCCCAAGTATAGCAGACGAGATCTATCCCGAGGTATACGGGACATGAGCATTAGCAGGAGCAGAAACAGGTGCAAACACTAGAGCAGTACCAGAACCAGAAGACGAGTGATCGCCGATGATTTCTTCTGAGTATATGCTTTATCCATACTCAGTATTTGCTGTTGTTATACTCTTTATTTCTTGTCTATTGACTATTGTATCAGACTTATTATCAGGTTGTTTCCCGAGTTATGTTTTATTGAGACTTGATATTGCTTTATATTTTGATATTGTGTATTTATTTCTGTGGATGAGATTAGTACCATTGTCCATATTATTATTTTACAGCTTAAGTATACCCTGATAGGTCTATTAAATTGAGTTTGCTCATCGGTGTGTGCTGCTGGCCATTGCCACGTATCTAGTCCCTCGATATTTTGGGACTGGGACGTGACAAGTCCACAGGTCACTTAGAATGAATCTCCATGGGAAGGTTCGTTAGCATGATCTCGGGATACCGTTCCCTCCAATGTTACTACCACTTTTAGTTACCTAATTAACCTTAAGTTGTGCTTGAAATCTCAAGGCATGGTCACAAGAGAATTTTTCTTAAGATATCGTACAAAGTACGGGCACCCTAGATACAAATTCATGGAAGTCAAATCTGGATTCACTCGAGCGTGTATGCAATATTCAGACAATCAATATCCTAGCCACACTTTGGTAGTTGACTCGCTTTATGCCCGTACTGGAGAAATAATAAATATATTTATAATATCACACGTTCAGAAATTTGGAGGCATTCTCAATGCACAACCCAAATATAATCACTTAACACGTGACACGATGTGTCGTACCTCGACGCACATTAAATCATAAACAATTATCAGGCAATAGTGGTATCATCATGGATACAGTATTCGAGTCAATTTACTAATTGTACATTAGGTAATAAGAGTCAAAAAAATATTCAATCAAACAAGCAAGGTCACATGAGTCTCTAGGCCGCATGAAGTCATGCCGCATGAAAATCTTGCCCGTATATGAAGTCAGGGCCGCATGGGAAGTCAGGCTGCATAAAATCAGGCCGCATGAACCACTTAGCCGCATGCTCAGGGTTAAGGTCTACTCCTTGGGACACGTGATGAAGTGACGGGAAATAAATGAAGTGTCAGTGGTGTGACATAAAGTGATTGATGTGACAAGCCATAGAGTGTGTCAGGAAGAAAAGACAGAACTATAGAAATAAGTGCCATGGTTTCAGAGTGAGGCATCCAAGAAAATGGTGGCCGCATACTCTCCAATGTCGCATATGTATCGGTGCCACATGGAGTTCGATACCGCATGGAGTTCTATCACGACCCGCACCCGATATAAGGATGCAAGTCAGAAACAACGCCCAGCCTACGCCGCAGCATCGACGGTAGAACGCTGTCTTGGTCTACTATACTATCTAAAATCTCACAATAATATAAAGTTTGCCAACAATAACTCACACAAAAATCAATCACAATCTAAAGCACGAGAAGATATGAAGGAAGTCTAAGTATACATCAAAAAAATATAAATCATCAACAATAGAAACAAAAATCAATAAATCAAATAGAAGCCGGAAACAAATCCGGTACCAAAAATGCCAAAGAGAACTAATTATGCTACCTAGTGAATCCGGCTAAAACTCTCAGTAGTCACTCCAGAACTAGTGGGTCCAAGTCTGCACCATCTATAAATCAAAGTCCAAAGTATGTCGGACACCAATCTCTCGGATCCTCTGAAAAATATTTTCCAGTCAGGAATGGAGTAAAGTACATACCTCTGAAAGCGGTTCCAATAACATAATCGAGCATATAAACAGATATAGAAATGAAATACAAGATCATTAAATATATGAATGATGAACAAGATATATACAGGTAATGTACGAGAATATATAGATCAACAATATGAATATCACAATATGATGAAGTAAACTGCAATCTAAACTATCTAATGTGCCTTAGAATACGAGGTCGTTATGTGATCGGGTTGGGCGAACATGATCAGGTAAGACGAATTATAAGTGAAGTATATAATCCGAATGTACACGATTTATAACAATGGCTTTGATCACATAATCAACTCCTACTCTCCCACTCCCAACTAATACCGATGGATCCAATCACGACATGCTACGAACACAAAAATATAACCACTTGGGTGTACATGAATATCATAACCACCGAACATGAGCGGTGGCTGTACACGAATAAGCACACTGAACATGAGCAGTGTGTGAACACGAAGTAACATCAATACCCAGTATACACGATGACATACAATATACACAAGTACCGGCTGAACACGGTAGGGTATAACATCTCATGCCGGGATTCATATAGTACCAGTCCGTGAAATCACTGTGTCGGGATCAATGTATATAATTCTAGAACATGCATATATACAATATTATGAATTAAAAACTATCAGAGAAATGTACTCGTCTGTGGTCCAGAGCAATGAATGTCAAACTGTCCGAACTGGTGTCACACAGACCTATATATGAAATTTTGCATTAATACAAGGTTCTAGAAAGAAAAGAAGTTAAACTAGTCAACTTCTAGGTCAACAAGTCAATTCTAAGTCAAAAGTCAAACTAGGTCAACTCTAAGTCAACTATGGTCAACTATGGTCAACTATGATCAATAACCTATTTCTAGGTTGCATGAGTCTAACTCAAAGATATTGGGCTCACACACTATGAATCTAGGCCATACACGCTACATCTTAGGATACTAAGATACCGTATCTCAGGATACGCAAACAAGGGATAAATATAACACATATGTACATATCAAACAATATTATATATATAAAATCCTAATTACAAATATTAAATGGATACCTTGGTTTTGAACCAACTTGGTATCGCAATACTAAACCTCTATCTTGATACCCAAACCCAATACCTTGGGTATCCTCAATACCTTGGCATTTACCTTGGTATCTCAAGGTAATGCCAAAATCTTCATATATATATACTAACTATTCATTAATAACTATATGTATACATATATCAATCCAATATAACTTCTAGTATGTACTAAATAGAATAAATACTAACTACCAACTACACACTAAATACTAATACATATATACATACATACATACATACATACATACAAACCTATAATATATATAACTAAAGATACTCATAACAATAGATAACTAAAATATACTAACTATTCCAATAATATTATATGCTACAACTAAATATATTATACATATAGTATACTAAAGCACAATTAGAAAATTAGGAACATATATACGTATATATTAATTACCATATATATATATATATATATATATATATATATATATATATATATATATATATATATATATATATATATAATATAAAACTGCCAAACTGTCGCTGAAGATTCTGTCCACTATCGCTGAAGCTGCTGTTGATATTGATACACTGCTGTTTTAGTGACAGTTTTCTGCAACTGTCGATGTCTGATGTCGCTGAAACTCCTGTTATCCTCTCTCTCTCTTATGTTTATATATACAATGCATATATAAATATAACATATATATATATATATATATATATATATATATATATATATATATATATATATCACCCATAAATAGATACAAAAATACATATAACTATAATATATAACACTATGACAAATAACATATATATAACATACATACACCTCCACATATATATGTACATATTAAATACATATGACAATAGCATAGTAATATATACATATATAACAACATATATATGTATACGTATATAAAATCATACACTATATAAATACATAACAATATATAATATAACTATATATATAACCACATATAAATATATCTACTATATTATATATATATATACTACCACTTATAAATATATATCTACATGTAGAAAAATAGCTACATAATAATATACACATATAGTATATATACATAGATGCATAGATCTAAGACACAATATTACATAAATATATATATACACAATATTATATATATATGCATATATATAATTATATTTTTCCATGAAATAAGAACACAAAAGAATTAGATCTACAATTAAATTGCACATACATGGACTGTATCATCTCGTATCTCACTAGATCTAGGATACGCATGCGACACGAGTCCACCACACATCTAAACGTACCCCGAAGGACACGAACAAGTCATATATATTATTTATGAATAATACGAAGAGTCAAATATAAATCTACGTGTCCGTGTCAAAATGTGACATGCTCAAAGTCCCGTGTCGGAGGAAAAACCCCCAAATCAACACGTATCACCAAATTGATGGGATACGACCTACACGTACCCAATTGTGGACACGATACTAGCCCCAATCACACAAGCACATGTCAAATTGATCTATAGGACCAATTGACACACACAACAAATGTCAATATCGAAATTCCCCCAAAATTGACACAAAAAATGCCATAACTTTCTCAATAGGCCTCCTATGACACAAAACCAAATCCTATGGGTAGCCTATGCATATGGGTTAATTTTTTATGGTTAAATCTCAGATTTAGAACCTAAATTAAGGGAAAAACTGAATTATACCTATTGGAAGATGGATTCCCAATGAAACCTCCAAAATTGGTAAAATTGGCCTTCAACTTGTAGATCATTGCTCCTCTTTGTAGAT
The DNA here is from genome assembly GCA_036927795.1 of Iris macrosiphon. Taxonomy (NCBI): domain Eukaryota; kingdom Viridiplantae; phylum Streptophyta; class Magnoliopsida; order Asparagales; family Iridaceae; genus Iris; species Iris macrosiphon. The sequence continues at coordinate 251,714 of JAYESA010000250.1, forward strand.
CCATGCTTCCTCCTTGTAGATCTATGCTTCCTTCTTGTAGATCCATGCTCTAATAGCCTCGAATGGTAATTTGGAAAATAATTGGGTGGAAATTTGGTAGGAATTTGGTTGAGAGAATTTTCTAGATCTTGATTTGGAATGAAAAATGAAGAGAGAGAAAGTTTGCATCCCCTTTATATAGGCCTCACTTGCCCCCTCCCTCAAGCTACTATGTAAAGTCTAAAATACCCCTTGGGGCCTCTCATGAAGAAATTAATTAAGGAGGAAAGCTTCTAGTCTAATGGGTTTAACATAATTAATCATCCTCCTAATAATTAGGTTTCTAATTATTGGGCTCAATTCTAATTAGAATTAAATGTTGGTCCATGAGTCTAAACTAAACTAGTTGGTCCACTAACACAAGTCCAAAAATAAATCTAACATGCTAATAATAAATAAATAATACAATAAATAAAAATTTAACATGCACAATATTTAATTAATTACCAAATGACTAAAATACCCTTTCCTAGAAAATATGGTAGTGACAAATCTACCCCCTTAGAAGAATTTCGTCCTCGAAATTAAAAATCTTATCCCTCTCTCTTGGGTCAGTCATATCCTATTCATACAAATCTTATTATGGTCAAACCCCATGAATCACAGTCTAAAATACTATATATCCTATAACATACAATCATATCATTTTACATACTTGGATATAGTCTCTAACTATTATGAAATTCAGTCTCAGTCCTGCTGAGGTGTCTCCCTCTACTGGTACGGGATAACCTGTTATGCCACCTGTGGCCTAGTCCATCACACTAAGCATTCACTAATCATCAACCTAGTCAAGACATTCTTAATACTGAGGGTTACCAAATACTAATGATATACTATAGTTCTAGGTCATGGACATGCTTAATTCACTGGCACTTGCCACCTAGGATACTATACAAAATACTGCTAAGATACTACCTTCTTTATCTGTTTCAATCACCAAAATTTCTCAATCATTCTCTTGCAAGGATCACTTGTATACCTTTTCAATCATGTGTTTTATTAGCACACCCTCGTCCAACTTATCACTCCCTATAGGATGCCTTACTTAAATCTTGTTACTGTCTATACAAGGCATCAGCTCTCATATGTATTTTGATGATATCTGTATACCAAGTTACTCATGTCTCTCCTCTATTATGCTTGTACCTAAACTTTCATAATACGTGAGGTACTCCGGCTCTTGTTACTAGGGTATATCTTTTTATTTGATACTTGGTACAACTCATCCTCTAACATTTGTTAATCATCCTAAGGTTCTCATCTATACACAATAAATACACAATTATCTTCTAGTCATTACAACACCATGACATCTCACTGGTATCCTTATAGCCCTCGGACTATTCTCTGATACATACGATCTCTATAATCAAATTTAGCAAGGCACTATTCTTACTTACTTCTATATATATATATATATATATATTGTCTCCCTCCTCTACTGCTTGGATCACTTGTACTATTACTCCCAATTATCTTTCTATCCATATTAACTGATACACCAATCCAATGTACTTACTGTTACTAGCACATTACTCAGCTAATCCCTGATATAGAAATACTAACACTTTTGATATAGTAACACTAGCTTCAAAACTATATAATATATACCCTTAATGTTCTAGGACACTAGCTTTCTTATTAGATCACCTCATCACACTCACTAGAACTCATGATTACTTGCAATAGTTATTAACTTCTATAATTCACATGTTTCACTTCACTCCCAAAGGCGGACATATAGTTCTATATCTCTATTGATGTCCTCAAACCTTTTACAGACGGATACACAAATCAGTGATACATTTCTTCCATGACCAATCTTGATATTTTCCAACCCATGACATAATATTAACACTCAATCTTCCACTTTCTGATACTCATAAACTTTCACACTGACACATACCACCCACTGTGCATCATGCACACAATTTTTAGACACTCTTCCACCTATTGCTTCCAACACATCACTAGTCTCAATATCAGGTGATATACCCATCACTAGTCATATACTGGTCCACTCCTATCAATGCTCTACCTTAATACAAGTCCTACTACTTTAGCACAATATATTATTATTCCTTTATACTTTCCTATATACTTATGGGTACCATTCTACTATGACATGCTTACTAATATCCTTTATGCATATATATTTCTCTACTCTTGACACACACAAGTATCAACCACCAAATTGAATATCATGCTCTATTGTAAACTTCCTCGACCAGATTTCAGTAATTTAGGATTAGTTTAGACTAATTAGAATTAGTGCACTTTTTAAAAATTTATTTATTATATATTCTATTGATTGTACACCTGTTCATTACACAATTAATTAGGGCATCGCACTAGCTGTTAACCCTAAACAAATTTCACATACCTGCCCTAGACTTGTTAGACTACTTTTCCTGTATTTTTAGCAACTCCCAGAAACCTCGTTTGGTGCTTCGTTTTAGTCGCACAAATATCGTTACAAACGTACGTATTTATTTCCTATTTAAATTTCTACTCTTTACCCATCTCTGTATCCCTAGAGATTTGAGGACCAGTAGACACCTGTTTGCCCAACTAAAAATATGATAATATTCTACTCTAATTTTATTACAATTATCGTATTGACACCGTAGAAAAATTAGGACCCTAGTAGCCTCTAAATAAATAGTGAACACCGTGCGCAGTATTTATTAAATAATAAATACGGTGACCTGTATCATCTACAGAAATCAGACCCTGCCTCTGCCCAGACTCACCCCACACTGTCCAAAACTTTTTTCCCAGCTATTTCCCCCATTTTTGTACAATTCAGTATTTCGAAAAAACAGTATTTAAAAATAGGTAAATTGTAAAATTATGCAAAATACAAATTTTAGACTTTTATGCAATTTATAAAAAGTTAGGGGTTTTAATGCAAAATTGTATGCAAAGTGGCATAATCCTATTGGCTAGACAATAGGTGGCATGGGACCCACCTAAATATCCAGAAATATCCATTAAAAATATCTAAATTACAAAAATTACCAAAATACCAAAAACTTCCAAATATTTACAGGTTTGCCATTACCTACAAATCCTATAAATCCCGACCCCCCCCTCTCATTCCTCACTCCCTCACACCCTCTCCGGCCACCCTCCGCCCACCGGACCGCTGCCCACTCCCTCGCCCCCTCCCTGACCTCCTTCCCGACCATCGGAGCCCCGCCCTAGCCGACCGCCCTGCCGCCGGGAACCTCTGCAAGCCAACTCCCCCAACACTGCCACAGCAGCCACCACCACCCGAGCCACCCCCTGCGCCTCCCTCCGCCACCGTGCTCCGCCACCACCCTCACCAATCGAACCGCCCCGACCTCCTCTCTCCGACGACCACCCCCTCACCGCCCCACGACCCTTCCTCCGCCGGCCAGAGCCCCCGCAGCAACCCTCGGCCACCCCTAACCCTAACTAACCCCTCTACCTCCGACGGCCTCCAGCCACCGCCACCGCCGCCGTGGACCTCCGCCACCACCACCAACCTGACCGCCACCCTCCCCTCTGTCGAACCCGCCGCCTGTCCGGCCACCTCCACCGCTCCTCCGCCGCCGGCAGCCCCCGCACTTAACTGCTGCTGCTGCCAGTAGCTACTGCTGCTGTTCCCGCTCCTCCGGCCGACTCCGCCGTCGTCCACCCGCCGTCGACGACCCCTAGGGCCCACCTGTCAGTAGGTATACTCCTAATACCTATTGTATATGTATTTATCTAGATATTCCTATATGTATATGTATATGTATATATATGTATATATATATGTATATAAATATGTATTTATATGTATATCTATATATATATATATATATATATATATTATATTATAATATATAGGTATTATATACTGTTATTACACAGTATATTATACTGTATACTATTACTATATACTTACTAAAAATATGTGTATATATATCTATTATACTATACATATATAATTATATATGTATATATGTATATGTATACATGTATATGTATATGTATATTTATATATATACTATATAAATATTATAATTACTAATATGTATATATGTATTTAATTCTGTTTTATTTATATATATATGTAAAATATAAATATATGTGTATACATATATTTATATGATATGCATATATAACATGTTATATATTATATAATACTATGCATTTTTAGTTTATTTATTTTTCTGCACTTATTTCCTGCACTTATTATATATGTATATATATATCTACATATATATATATATTATCTATATGTATATATATATTATTATCCAGCTGGATAATACAGCTTATATATTATATATATATATATTTTAAATTCTTGCAATGTCATTTCAATTTATTACATATATCTATATATATATAATATTATATATTATACTATGCTGGATATTACAGCCTATTTATATATGCATATTTAAATTCTGTACTGTCATTTCAATTTATTTATTATTATATATCAGTGGATATACCCTGATTATTATTTACTACATATATCTCAGTGGATATACCCTGACTATTATATTATTATATATCAGTGGATACACCCTGATAAATTATAGTATTATATATCTATAGCAGTGGATATACCCTGCTACTATTTTAATTGCTATATATTTATACCTGCATTTGTCTGTTCTTTATATATACTGCTACATATATATTATATCTATAGATATACATACTATATATATATCTATATTATATATGTGTATATATATATGCTTTATATTACAACCATGATATTCACGAACCCTGCCTATTTTTAACAGAAACCAACTTCAGCACAGCCAGTGACCCCCTGTCACCAGCAACCTCAAACCTGACTGTGAGATCAGGTTATCAACACTATCAGGGAGTAGGCAAGTATACCTTGCCAAGTTTAATGTTTAAATTCTCAAATATTGTTATATGCTTCTTGTTTCTGAAATTCATATACCATGAGTACCTGAGACTGCCTCTGGTGCAGTCAACTAATACGTTGACAATTAGTGTAAATAACTTAGTCTTACAGACTCACCAACACTGTGAGAGTATCCTGATATTCTCCTAGACCCTATCACGGGAACACGCAACATGGTTGCATTACATATATGGATGTGAGCTGCATATTTGATTAGCTACCAGTACGTGTGACCCGCATCACGGATTAGAATAACTCAGGAAATGTACGACTTGACATTTAGTTTCATTGGGATGGGAAAGATAACTAGTAGACGTATGGGACACCCCCTCCATATATGATTTATACCTTCGTACCATGCTCCTCGGAGATGGTCGATTGCAGAGCTACCCGTGAGTCCGGGGGCATACGACACATATACTAGCCAGTCACCACGATTGGTGAACTACGTCAGCGTATGTCTAGCCACACATTCCCATGCGTACTACAATATCTTTACTTGCATTTTCACTTAGAATTGTTAGCACCCTGTATTTATTTTCTTTATTCAGTATTTACATACATGGCATGTCATTTTCTGTATCTTGTTATGTCCCACTGAGGACCTGGTTCCCTGCCAGATCTAGACGAGGCTTTCTATCCCACTGTGTACGGCCCTGATCAGGAGGCTAGATGTGCTACCGAGGAGGAGCTCGAGGAGACACCCTCAGAGTATGCTTGACCCTAGAGGCCTGCCACCTGGAGATGGAGATGTTTTTCTCAGATAGACGCTGCTTAGTCTATCTGATTTTTCTGCGCTATTATCAGTTTTTGTAGTAGGCTTGTATTCTCACCAGTTGTGTACTGAATCAGACTCAGTTTTATATATATATTCAGCATTTGCTTTTCTGACATTTTGTGGTGGATGAGATAGATATACCTGTTTTGTACTTGTAGTATTTTAGGACAGCGTAGCACGTTCCTATTGGGTCCATCAAAGTGGATTAAGCCCTTAGTGACGTGTCAGCTGGCCAGTGACACGTGGTCTAGTTCCTGATATTTTGGGACTGGGGCATGACACGGTTTTAGTGGTGGCCCATGCAGGTCCAGTTTTTATTGCTAGTGGTATGATGACATGCCCAGCAAGTCTGCAATAGGATAGGAATATTAGGTCTCATCCACACTGACACCATCTTTACAATTTCTATTATTGCATCTTGCTTGATTATCATTAATTATCTCCTTTGTGTTTTTTAATTATCCTATTTTCCTCAGAAATATGGACATACCCGGGAAACCTGCGAATAATGGGGATGACCAAGCAACAGACCCTTCGCCAAGTGCCCAAGGAACTTCGTCCAATCACCAGAATTCTGGCCAGGAGACGACACCAACACCGCAGGCGGAGACACCTTTGCCTCCACCTCCAGCCTTGCCTATCCTGATGCCACAACTTGAGGGTCAACCTCAAATGTTGCAGTTTTTCCAGACTATGTTGCAGAACCAGTGGCAACAGACTGAGGCCCTGAGACAGTCTCAGTGGCAGCAGACTGAAGCCCTGCGACAGACTCTGATGACGGCCTTGGAGAGAGCTACTACTCCGGCACCAGCACCTGTCCAACCAGCGGGCACAATTCGAGGCTTCCGTCAAATGAGCCCGAGAGACTTCAAAGGCAGCGAGACTCCTGAGGAGATCTCCGACTGGATCTCCAACACCGAAATGCTGCTAGAAGGATCGCAACTCACCCCCGACCTATGGATGACCGCTGTAAGGGGCCAACTTCTTGGCAACGCCCATCACTGGTGGGAATCCATAGAGCGCAACGTCAGCAAAGACCAAACTTGACAACAATTCTTGGAGCACTTCAACGCCAAGTACTTCCCAGCGACAGTCTAGAATGCCCTATACTCCCAGTTCCTGCACCTGGTGCAGGAAAATATGACGGTAGATGCCTACGACGCGGAGTTTAGCAGACTAAGTCATTTCGGTGCTAATCTGATCCCGAACGAGCTGAAGAAGGCTAAAAGATTCCACCATGGCCTTAACTACGAGCTCCAGAGGTACACAACAATGCAGTCAAGAATCTCCTACAACGAGGTTCTTACCGAAGCCAGGGAACAAGAAGCAATTGGCCGAGGAGCAAGGCGCTCAAATTCAACCTTCCCGGCCAAGAATCAGCAAGGAGCAGGAGGACCTATACGTCGTCCCCAATATCAGACTCAGCAGACGACGGGGCCTTACCAGAAGAAGGAGCTCCCGATTTGTCACTTTTGTGGCAAAAAGGGGCATTATATGAGAGACTGCAAGAAGAAGAACGGATTATACCTGCTATGTGGAGCTAGCCAACACATGGCCAAAGACTGCCCACAACGCAGAGATGCAGTACCTCAGCAAGGTCAGAAGCCAGGAGCACAAGCCCAGAAGATGCTACCCTCCACATCAGGAGGATATCAGAAAGGAGCACCCTTGCTTACTCAGGAGGCCCAGTTCAAGGCCAGACAACAACCTGGAGGGCAAAAGCAGGGACAAGCTTTTGCGTTAGCTGCAGTTGCAGAAGAGCCTGAAGGGGAAACTATAACAGGTACCATTTTAGTTGCATCATTACCTGCAACTGTATTATTCGATTCTGGGGCTACTTTGTCTTTCATATCCAGTAGTTTCGTAGCCATGCACAAGCTATCCACTTCCTCGCTACCCAAGTACTGGAAAATACTTACTGGAGGAGGTATTGTTCCAGTTACCAACATTATTAAAACCTGCCCTGTAGTTGTTTGTAGTAAAGGACTAAGGGCGCGATTTTTGGTACTTTCAATGCCAAATTTCGATGTTGTCTTAGGCATGGACTGGCTAAACTAGAATAATGCTGTCCTAGACTGCCGAAAGGGTAGTGTTATCTTTAAACCCCCAGATCACCCGGAGTTTGAATATGTCCGAGGAACCATCGAGCAAGGAGTAGGCCAGACTCCTAGAGCTTACATGGCGATGGAGACAGCACTTCCATCAGTTGTAGCAGAGTTCGCAGACGTATTTCCAGAAGAATTGCCAGGCCTACCGCCTGACAGAGAAGTGGAGTTCATTATTGAGCTAATTCCTGGAGCTGCACCTGTATCCTCCAATGTATACCGACTGGCGAAGAAGGAGCTTGACGAGCTGAAGCTTCAACTGGAGGAACTACAGATCAAGGGATTTGTTCATCCTAGTACATCACCCTGGGGATCACCAGTGCTGTTTGTACCAAAGAAGGACGGAACATATCGTATGTGTATTGATTACAGAGCCCTCAACGCTCTGACAATCAAAAACAAGTACCCCTTGCCGAGAATTGACGACCTGTTCGATCAACTAACAGGAGCCGTGGTATTCTCGAAGATAGACTTGAGATCAGGCTATCATCAGGTCAAGGTACGGAGAGAAGACATTCCAAAGACAGCATTCAGAACTCGTTATGGTCATTACGAGTTTCTGGTGATGCCGTTTGGACTGACTAATGCACCTACCGTATTCATGAATCTGATGAACCAAGTCTTTCACCAATACCTGGACCAGTTCATGGTAGTCTTCATCGACGACATTCTGGTGTATTCAAAGAGCCACAAAGAGCATGAAGAGCACTTGAGACTGGTGCTAGAGACGCTGAGACGAGAAAGCCTTTATGCTAAGATGAGCAAGTGTGAATTCTTCCTTGATCATGTCACTTTTCTTGGACATGTGATCACAGGAGAAGGCATTTCGGTGGACCCTGCAAAGATTTCATCTGTGGAGACATGGCCAACTCCGACCAATGTCTCAGAGGTGAGAAGCTTTCTAGGACTTGCCGGATATTACCGAAGGTTCGTAGAAAACTTTGCAAGAATCGCGGAGCCGATTACCCGTCTTACCCGCAAGGAGCAGGAGTTCTTATGGACTGAAGAATGCCAGACCGCTTTTGATGAGTTGAAAAAGCGTCTGACTACAGCTCCCATCTTGACTATACCATCTGGATCCGGAGGTTTCGTCATCTATAGCGATGCATCCGGAAAAGGATTTGGTTGTGTCTTAATGCAACATGGGAAGGTTGTAGCTTATGCCTCAAGACAGCTGAGGACTCATGAGAAGAATTACCCCACTCACGACCTGGAGCTTGCCGCAGTCATCTTTGCCTTGAAGCTATGGAGACACTATCTTTATGGCGAACGAGTGGAGATTTTCACCGATCATAAGAGCTTGAAATATGTCTACACTCAGAAAGACTTAAATCTGAGGCAAAGACGATGGCTTAAAGTGATGACAGACTTCGAAATTGATCTGCAGTACCATCCTGGAAAGGCTAATGTAGTAGCCGATGCTCTAAGCAGAAGACCCTCGACATTCTTTATAATCACCCAACCAGGTCTATTGAGAGATCTAGAAAGGTTGGAAATAAAGGTCATTATGACAGGAATTGATGGCCAATTATCAAACTACCAGCTGCAATCAACATTGGTCGAAAGAATCAAAGCTGCTCTACCAGCAGATGTAAGATTTCAGAGGCTTCGCCAAAGAACAGAGGTTGGAATCCAAACCGGATGTCGCATACACGAAGATGGGACTATAGGATGTGGTGATCCTCTTTATGTTCTAAATGGAGAACTTCGTAATAAGCTGATGACAGAAGCCCATAGCTCAAAATATTCTATACATCCGGGAGGCACAAAGATGTACAGAGATCTGCGACAATATTACTGGTGGCATGGAATAAAGCGGGAGATAGCACGCTTTGTGGCAAAATGCCTGGTGTGTCAGCAAGTCAAGGCTGAGCATCAGAGATCTGCCGGTCTACTTCAACCCCTCCCAATACCTGAGTGGAAATGGGAACACATTACGATGGACTTTGTTACGGGCTTCCCAAGAAGTCTTAGTGGTCGTAATGCTGTATGGGTGATTGTAGACAGACTCACCAAGGCTGCTCATTTCCTACCTTTTAGAGTCGGGTAATCCACAGAAGTCTTGGCAGATATGTACATGAAGGAGATAGTGCGTCTGCACGGAGTACCAGTCAGCATAATATCTGACAGGGATACGAGGTTTATATCCTACTTTTGGCGAAGTATGCAAGAAAGTCTTGGTACCCGCCTCAAGTTCAGCACCTCGTATCATCCACAGACAGATGGCCAGTCAGAGCGCACCATCCAGACCCTAGAAGATATGCTGAGAGCCTGCATGCTTGATTTCAACGGATCCTGGGAAGATCATCTACACCTGGTAGAATTTTCCTACAACAACAGCTATCAAGCGAGCATTCAAATGGCTCCCTTTGAAGCTTTGTATGGAAGGAAATATCGTTCCCCAGTATGTTGGAGCGATATAGGCGAGAGACAGATCTTGGGTCCAGAATTGATTATTCGTACGGTGGAGAAAGTAAAGAAGATCCAGGGACACCTACGAGCTGCACAAGACTGGCAGAAGCACTGGGCCAACATTCATCGACGACCTCTAGAGTTCCAAGTGGGAGAGCAAGTGTTCTTAAAGATCTCACCTATCCGAGGAACTATCAGATTTGGAGGAAGAGGAAAGCTAAGTCCAAGGTACATTGAACCCTTCGACGTACTAGATCGCGTCGGAGAAGTTGCTTACAGGCTAGCTCTACCTCAGACCTTAGAGGGAGTACATGACGTCTTTCACGTATCTCAGCTGAGGAGATACATTCCAGACCCGAGTCATGTGCTGGACTATTCAGATATCACCATCGGGCCGAGCTTATCGTACCAGGAGGAGCCTGTAGAGATCCTGGACCGTAGCAAGAAAGTGTTGCGAGGCCAGACTATTCCTCTCGTTCGTATTGCATGGAGACATCATGCACCAGGTGAATCCACCTGGGAACGAGAAGAGGATATTCGTCAGCGTTATTCCCATCTATTTCCAAACCACGGTATGTCCAATATTTCAAACTCAATCTCTCTTAATCATCATATGTCCTTAATCAATCTTTCATTCTCAGTATATGATTATTTTTATTTCGAGGATAAAATATTCTAAGGAGGGTAGATTATAAACTCTCTCGACCAGATTTCAATAATTTAGGATTAGTTTAGACTAATTAGAATTAGTGCACTTTTTAAAAATTTATTTATTATATATTCTATTGATTGTACACCTGTTCATTACACAATTAATTAGGGCATCGCACTAGCTGTTAACCCTAAACAAATTTCACATACCTGCCCTAGACTTGTTAGACTACTTTTCCTGTATTTTTAGCAACTCCCAGAAACCTCGTTTGGTGCTTCATTTTAGTCGCACAAATATCGTTACAAACGTACGTATTTATTTCCTATTTAAATTTCTGCTCTTTACCCATCTCTGTACCCCTAGAGATTTGAGGACCAGTAGGCACCTGTTTGCCCAACTAAAAATACGATAATATTCTACTCTAATTTTATTACAATTATCGTATTGACACCGTAGAAAAATTAGGACCCTAGTAGCCTCTAAATAAATAGTGAACACCGTGCGCAGTATTTATTAAATAATAAATACGGTGACCTGTATCATCTACAGAAATCAGACCCTGCCTCTGCCCAGACTCACCCCACACTGTCCAAAACTTTTTCCCCAGCTATTTTCCCCATTTCTGTACAATTCAGTATTTCGGGGAAACAATATTTAAAAACAGGTAAATTGCAAAATTACGCAAAATACAAATTTTAGGCTTTTATGCAATTTATAAAAAGTTAGGGGTTTTTATGCAAAATTGCATGCAAGATGGCATAATCCTATTGTCTAGACAATAGGTGGCATGGGACCCACCAAAATATCCAGAAATATCCATTAAAAATATCTAAATTACAAAAATTACCAAAATACCAAAAACTTCCAAATATTTACAGGTTTGCCATTACCTACAAATCCTATAAAACCCGACCCCCCCTCTCATTCCTCACTCCCTCACACCCTCTCCGGCCACCCTCCGCCCACCGGACCGCTGTCCACTCCCTCGCCCCCTCCCTGACCTCCTCCCCGACCATCGGAGCCCCGCCCTAGCCGACCGCCCTGCCGCCGGGAACCTCTGCAAGCCAACTCCCCCAACACTGCCACATCAGCCACCACCACCCGAGCCACCCCCCTGCGCCTCCCTCCGCCACCGTGCTCCGCCACCACCCTCACCAATCGAACCGCCCCGACCTCCTCTCTCCGACGACCACCCCCTCACCGCCCCACGACCCTTCCTCCGCCGGCCAGAGCCCCCGCAGCAACCCTCGGCCATCCCTAACCCTAACTAACCCCTCCACCTCCGACGGCCTCCAGCCACCGCCACCGCCGCCGTGGACCTCCGTCACCACCACCAACCTGACCGCCACCCTCCCCTCTGTCGAACCCGCCGCCTGTCCGGCCACCTCCGCCGCTCCTCCGCCGCCGGCAGCCCCCGCACTTAACTGCTGCTGCTGCCAGTAGCTACTGCTGCTGTTCCCGCTCCTCCGGCCGCCTCCGGCCGACTCCGCCGCCGTCCACCCGCCGTCGACGACCCCTAGGACCCACCTGTCAGTAGGTATACTCCTAATACCTATTGTATATGTATTTATCTAGATATCCCTATATGTATATGTATATGTATATATATGTTATATATATAGTGATATTAAATTTGAGTTTTATATGTATCTATCTATCTATATATATATATGATATATTATAATAGTAGGAGGTATTATATACTGGTTATTACACAGTATATTATACTGTATACTATTACAATAATACTTACTAAAAATATGGTATATATATATCTATTATACTATACATATATAATTATATATGTATATGTATATATGTATATATATATGAATATTTATATATATACTATATAAATATTACTAATTACTAATATGTATATATGTAATTTAATTCTGTTTTATTTATATATATATATATAATATAAATATATGTGTATACATCATATTTATATGATATGCATATATAAACATGTTATATATTATATAATACTATGCATTTTTAGTTTATTTATTTTTCTGCACTATTTCCTGCACTTTATTATATATGTATATATATAATATATCTACATATATATCTATATATATTATCTATATGTATCTATATATTATTATCCAGCTGGATAATACAGCTTATATATATATTATATATATATATTTTTAATTCTTGCAATGTCATTTCAATTTATTACATATATCTATATATATATGATATTATATATTAAACTATGCTGGATATTACAGCCTATTTATATATGCACTATCTTAAATTCTGTACTGTCATTTTAATTTATTTATTATTATATATCAGTGGATATACCTGATTATTATTTACTACATATATCTCAGTGGATATACCCTGACTATTATATTATTATATATCAGTGGATACACCCTGATAAATTATAGTATTATATATCTATAGCAGTGGATATACCCTGCTACTATTTTAATTGCTATATATTTATACCTGCATTTGTCTGTTCTTTATATATACTGCTACATATATATTATATCTATAGATATACATACTATATATATATCTATATTATATATGTATATATATATATGCTTTATATTACAACCATGATATTCACGAACCCTGCCTATTTTTAACAGAAACCAACTTCAGCACAGCCAGTGACCCCCTGTCACCAGCAACCTCAAACCTGACTGTGAGATCAAGTTATCAACACTATCAGAGAGTAGGCAAGTATACCTTGCCAAGTTTAATGTTTAAATTCTCAAATATTGTTATATGCTTCTTGTTTCTGAAATTCATATACCATGAGTACCTGAGACTGCCTCTGGTACAGTCAACTAATACATTGACAATTAGTGTAAATAACTTAGTCTTACAGACTCACCAACACTGTGAGAGTATCCTGATATTCTCCTAGACCCTATCACGGGAACACGCAACATGGTTTGCATTACATATATGGATGTGAGCTGCGTATTTGATTAGCTACCAGTACGTGTGTCCCGCATCACGGATTAGAATAACTCAGGAAATGTACGACTTGACATTTAGTTTCATTGGGATGGGAAAGATAACTAGTAGACGTATGGGACACCCCCTCCATATATGATTTATACCTTCGTACCATGATCCTCGGAGATGGTCGATTGTAGAGCTACCCGTGAGTCCGGGGGCATACGACACATATACTAGCCAGTCACCACGATTGGTGAACTACGTCAGCGTATGTCTAGCCACACATTCCCATGCGTACTACAATATCTTTACTTGCATTTTCACTTAGAATGGTTAGCACCCTGTATTTATTTTCTTTATTCAGTATTTATATACATGGTATGTCATTTTCTGTATCTTGTTATGTCCCACTGAGGACCTGGTTCCCTGCCAGATCTAGACGAGGCTTTCTACCCCACTGTGTACGGCCCTGATCAGGAGGCTAGATGTGCTACCGAGGAGGAGCTCGAGGAGACACCCTCAGAGTATGCTTGACCCTAGAGGCCTGCCACCTGGAGATGGAGATGTTTTTCTCAGATAGACGCTGCTTAGTCTATCTGATTTTTCTGCGCTATTATCAGTTTTTGTAGTAGGCTTGTATTCTCACCAGTTGTGTACTGAATCAGACTCAATTTTATATATATATATTCAGCATTTGATTTTCTGACATTTTGTGGTGGATGAGATAGATATACCTGTTTTGTACTTGTAGTATTTTAGGACAACGTAGCACGTTCCTATTGGGTCCATCAAAGTGGATTAAGCCCTTAGTGACGTGTCAGCTGGCCAGTGACACGTGGCCTAGTTCCTGACATTTTGGGACTGGGGCGTGACATCTATTATTTTTTAACACAATTTTCTTGATACTTAAATGTTTACATAGCTCACCCATCTACATGAATTCATGATTATCCAGAACTGGCATGCTGATACTGATACTAACTCATGGAACCACTACTGATACTCTCTACTCTCCTCTCTACCATTAGTACCCATACTATCTATAATGACACCTATCATAGAACTATTGCTACAAAGTACTACGCTATGGGTTATCCCTAGATTTATGCCTATTGCTCACATGCCTAACCAAGAACCACTTACAGACTCACAAGTCACACTCTCAATAGTCAATACCGATACTCAAGACACAGACCTAATACAATTCACCAATTATCACACTAACAAGGAATCTAATGGAAAGAAGCTCTATAAAGAATTGGACTAAAGAACTGAAGGTATCCCTACTGTTAAGCTAAAGAATGATGGAACAAAGTCCTATAATAGCAGAAATGAATAAGTATTGAGATAATACTTTAAGAACCAATTTAAGATACAATCTGATAATCATACACGTCTGTCTAAAATCATGACACTCAGAATCCTCGCCACGCTAGTAAGCATAGCTGCGATAAACGATAGATCCCATAACTTAGGTATGCACCTCTATAATCATGTCGTCTAGAATCCTCGCTGTGCCAACTAGTATAGTTGTGAGAAATTCTAAATTTTATAACTAAGATATGTACATCCGAAGTCAGGTCCCTACGTTTTCGCTACTCCAGCTAATATGGCTACGATAAACTCTATGCTCCATAACCAAAGGAGACGTTTCGCCTTCCTTACTGTCCCCATATGTCATCAAATGATACCGTAATTTAGTCCGTAAAATTTCTCTCGATATAAAATCAAACTCAATAACGAACACCAAGAATTTAAATCAACCGATCACCAAGAATCAAATTCAATAATCAATCACAAAGAATCAAACTCAACAACAACAAGTGAGAGCGGACGAAAACAAAGGAAAAGATTTTGAATTAAAAATTATAATAAGATTCTCAAGGGTCGTCCCAGGAATCTCTCAAGAAATTTGTGATTGAGTATCCTCTCATCCTAATATCTTATATCCTACATTCTATATCCTATCGCAGGCTCATAGTAGTACAACTAAGTCATCGCACTACCACGACATCGCATAACTTGCGAAGCCTGACATGCATGGGCCACCACTAAAAACGTGTCACGACCCGCACCCGGTATAGGGATACAAGTCAGAAACAACGCCCAGCCTACGCAGCAGCATCGGCGGTAGAACGCTGTCTTGGTCTACTATACTATCTAAAATCTCACAATAATATAAAGTTTGCCAACAATAACTCTCACAAAACTCAATCACAATCTAAAGCACGAGAAGATATGAAGGAAGTCTAACTATACATCAAAAAATATAAATCATCAACAAATAGAAACAAAAATCCATAACTCAAATAAAAGCCAGAAATAAATCCGGTACCAAAAATGTCAAAGAGAACTAATTATGCTACCTAGTGAATCCGGCTAAAACTTCCAGTAGTCACTCCAGAACTAGTGGGTCCAAGTCCGCACCATCTATAAGTCAAAGTCCAAAGTATGTCGGACACCAATCTCTCGGATCCTCTGAAAAATGTTTTTTAGTCAGGAATTGAGTGAAGTACATACCTCTGAAAGCGGTTCCAATAACATAATTGAGCATATAAACAGATATAGAAATAAAATACAAGATTATTAAACATATGAATGATGAACAAGATATATACAAGTAATATACGAGAATATATAGATCAACAATATGAATATCATAATATAATGAAGTAAACTGCAATATAAACTATCTAATGTGCCTTAGAATACGAGTTCATTATGTGATCGGGTTGGGTAAACATGATCAGGTAAGACAGATTACAAGTGAAGTATGTAATCAGAATGTACACGATTTGTAACAATGGCTTTGATCACATAATCAACTCCTACTCTCCCACTCCCAACTAATACCGATGGATCCAATCACGACACGCTACGAACACAAAAATATAACCACTTGGGTGTACACGAATATCATAACCACCGAACATGAGCGGTGGCTGTACACGAATAAGCACACTGAATACGAGCAGTATGTGAACACGAAGTAACATCAATACCCAGTATACACGATGAGATACAATGTACACGAGTACCGGCTGAACACGTAGGGGATAACATCTCATGACGGAATCCATATAGTACCAGTCCGTGAAATTACTGTGTCGGGATCAATATATACAATTCTAAAACATGCATATATACAATATTATGAATTGAAAACTATCAGAGAAATGTACTCACCTGTGGTCCAGAGCAATGAATGTCAAACTGTCCGAACTGGTGTCACACAGACCTATATATGAAATTTTGTATTAATACAAGGTTCTAGAAAGAAAAGAAGTTAAACTAGTCAACTTCTAGGTCAACAAGTCAATTCTAAGTCAAAAGTCAAACTAGGTCAACTCTAAGTCAACTATGGTCAACTATAGTCAAACTATGATCAATTACCTATTTCTAGGTTGCATGAGTCTAACTCAAAGATATTGGGCTCACACACTATGAATCTAGGCCATACAAGCTACATCTTAGGATACTAAGATACCGTATCTCAGGATACGCAAACACAGGATAAATATAACACATATGTACTGTCACGCCCCGATCTTCCGCAGGCAATCGGCCGTTCCCGCTATGCGGGAATCACCCTCGCTAGCGCTCCCGCGGAACGATCGCTTAACCCATCCGGGCGTGATGCCGCATGAGCGTGATCCACGCCCGTGCAAGGCCATGGTTCATTGACTGGCGGCAAGAGTTCTAAGCCACGGAGTCGCACAGATTGTCCGAGTGCAGCGGAGTCATGAACACATAGGCGATCGATAACAGGTTCACTGAGTCGACAATAGTAGCGGAAGCATTGAAACACAAGTTTAAGTAAAGTAATCTCTTTATTGATATGAACAAGTGTTACAGGCGGCGTATAGCCGAGATTACAAGTCGCTCAAGCCTCTCTCTCTGAAACAGTAAAAGTGTGCCAAGTGGCTACAACAGTAGAATGATTGTACAGGCGATGGTCAGGCGACGCTCCAACATTATGTCTTGTATATGTGCTTCAGTCCCGGACGCACCGTTGCAAGGCTTCAGAGGGAACTCCTGGCCT
Source organism: Iris macrosiphon (assembly GCA_036927795.1). Classification (NCBI taxonomy): domain Eukaryota; kingdom Viridiplantae; phylum Streptophyta; class Magnoliopsida; order Asparagales; family Iridaceae; genus Iris; species Iris macrosiphon. The sequence goes on from JAYESA010000250.1 coordinate 269,585, forward strand.
TAGCACGCACGTTGGAGGCATCCGCACCGAACGAGGTTCTTCCGCACCCTGCATACAAACTGGTGGATTATCAGTACATTGAATGCACTGGTGGGGAAGCTACTCGCCCGCTCGATAAATCCAAACACGTAATACAGGTTCCGTGCACAACTATTAAGTTGTCTTTCTAGTTGCCTTAGGATCAGTTTCATGCAGATATTGAATAGCCTAACGTGTCGGACAGTGCGCCATGCGATGTTAGAGGAAACACGGCGAGACTTACCAACTTACCATCTCCTTCCCTGTCCAAGGCAAACATTGAGGCAAACAGTATAAATTCGAGCAGAGGCATGTATAAATATTTAGGAGGCAAGCATATGCAAACAGGAGGGTCGTTTTAACATGATCGTTCAGGTGTTTAGTTGTTCTTGATGCGATGCAGTGACTCGCACGCGGATAGCCGCTAAGCGAGGATGACTTACTATATGAACACGGTCGCTGGCAAAGCCATTATGGACGTAGTCGAGGAAAAGGATAGCATGCTACGCGTGTACACGAGGCACACAAACACGATGCGTTGCAAGCTATCCTCCCTGCACACGAGACTACACACGAGCTCCATCCGGACCGGATCGGCCCCAGTGCCCCGGTGACCGTCCGTGGAACTAGTCCGCGACATGCAAGTCAGGGTTAACCAATCTCAGGCAACACGATTTAACCAATCTCAGACAACACGATTTAACCAATCTCAGGCAACACGATTTAACCAATCTCAGGCAACACGATTTAATTTGACCAATCTCAGGCAACACGATTACACGAGATACACGAGAACACGCGTGCACTAGAACACGAGAACACGAGAACACGAGTGCACGGGAACACGAGTACACGAGTATACGGGATACTTGAATCTTGGTTTTGTACAATAACTTGTCTTGATGCATTCCCCTGGTTCGGGGCTGCCTTGGTGACCTAACGGTCCCGGATACTTGCAGGTCAATCATACACGGAACGACTACTGAGTAGTCTCCCGAAGTTTGGATAAAAATACGGTAACTATCAAGCAGACAAGCATGCGTTTCTAGAAACATAAGCAGGCACGTTGCTCGGGCCCGAAGGTAGTCCGAGAGATGAAACCGTTAAGGGACTTAGCATGCGAGGGTCTGAATATAAGCAGTATTTCCTTTTCCATGTTCTAGCAAGCAATACAAATTGGGATTATTCCCTTAGCTAGGTGCGTTGGATTTATTAGCATGCAGGGGTGAATCACCTAGCGACTAACATGAATATTCCAGATTTTATGTGTGCTGGCTAAGCAAAGACAAGTTCATCGTAGCCACCCACCTTAGCGATGATTCGCCTCGGTAGAGCGATACGTCTGAGCGAGCCTCTGAAAGCCTAAGCCGGATTCCTGTAGGGACAAGTCTGGATATCCTTTGCTTCTTGATCGAGGCAAAGCGGGTCGGGACAGTTGCACTTTTGTCGTTTGAGACGGCAGTCCGCTTGAGCGGAACGGGGTGTTACATCCTACCCAACTTAGAAAAAGTCTCATCCTCGAGACTTACTAAGGACAAGTAGTGGTCTAGGGTTTGAGGCAATCCTAGACAAGTCGTTGTACTTGTTCATTTGGATATTCACTTGCACAAGCGTCAAAATCAGCATATCGCTTAGACTGGATCATGCGCACTTTCGAAGGGCCCCTCTAGCGTGAACACGTCAACCAGCTTAGTGATAGCTAAGTCTCAGCACTCGAGTTTCACCTTTTCTTAAGTCTTGGATGGTGCACTAGTTCAAGGCGTCCCTCGAATAGATGCATTCAACCAAACTTAGGGTTAGTGAAAATCGGACAAGCTACTAGCGATACTCTCAAAGGGTTCGCACAGGTTGGCACAAAGGCCACTCGCAGCATACAACCAGACAAGCAAGCATATCATTCAAAACGCATTTTGAAAGTATTTAGACTTATTGTTGGAACATCCCATCGAGGCATTGAGAGAGAGCGTGCACATAACCCACGAACGAGCTTTCGAAACAGAGATATCGAATCGAAGTCCAAAGGCGTAGAAGCCAGGCTCTGATACCAACCTGTCACGCCCCGATCTCCCGCAGGCAATCGGTCGTTCCCGCTAGGCGGGAATCACCCTCGCTAGCGCTCCCGCGGAACGATCGCTTAACCCATCCGGGCGTGATGCCGCACGAGCGTGATCCACGCCCGTGCAAGGCCATGGTTCATTGACTGGCGGCAAGAGTTCTAAGCCACAGAGTCGCACAGATTGTCCGAGTGCAGTGGAGTCATGAACGCATAGGCGATCGGTAACAGGTTCACTGAGTCGACAATAGTAGCGGAAGCATTAAAACACAAGTTTAAGTAAAGTAATCTCTTTATTGATATGAACAAGTGTTACAGGCGGCGTATAGCCGAGATTACAAGTCGCTCAAGCCTCTCTCTCTGAAACAGTAAAAGTGTGCCAAGGGGCTACAACAGTAGAATGATTGTACAGGCGATGGTCAGGCGACGCTCCAACATTATGTCTTGTATATGTGCTTCAGTCCCGGACGCACCGTTGCAAGGCTTCAGAGGGAACTCCTGGCCTTAGCACGCACGTTGGAGGCATCCGCACCGAACGAGGTTCTCCCGCACCCTGCATACAAACTGGTGGATTATCAGTACATTGAATGCACTGGTGGAGAAGCTACTCGCCCGCTCGACAAATCCAAACACGTAATACAGGTTTCGTGCACAACTATTAAGTTGTCTTTCTAGTTGCCTTAGGATCAGTTTTATGCAGATATTGAATAGCCTAACGTGTCGGGCAGTGCGCCGTACGATGTTAGAGAAAACACGGCGAGACTTACCAACTTACCATCTCCTTCCCTGTCCAAGGAAACATTGAGGCAAACAGTATAAATTCGAGCAGAGGCATGTATAAATATTTAGGAGGCAAGCATATGCAAACAGGAGGGTCATTTTAACATGATCGTTCAGGTGTTTAGTTGTTCTTGATGCGATGCAGTAACTCGCACGCGGATAGCCGCTAAGCGAGGATGACTTATCTATATGAACACGGTCGCTTGCAAAGCCATTATGGACGTAGTCGAGGACAAGGATAGCATGCTACGCGTGTACACGAGGCACACGAACACGATGCGTTGCAAGCTATCCTCCCTGCACACGAGACTACACACGAGCTCCATCCGGACCGGATCGGCCCCAGTGCCCCGGTGACCGTCCGTGGAACTAGTCCGCGACATGCAAGTCAGGGTTAACCAATCTCAGGCAACACGATTTAACCAATCTCAGGCAACACGATTTAACCAATCTCAGGCAACACGATTTAACCAATCTCAGGCAACACGATTTAATTTGACCAATCTCAGGCAACACGATTACACGAGATACACGAGAATACGCGTGCACTAGAACACGAGAACACGAGAACACGAGTGCACGGGAACACGAGTACACGAGTATACGGGATACTTGAATCTTGGTTTTGTACAATAACTTGTCTTGATGCATTCCCCTGGTTCGGGGCTGCCTTGGTGACCTAACGGTCCCGGATACTTGCAGGTCAATCATACACGGAACGACTACTGAGTAGTCTCCCGGAGTTTGGATAAAAATACGGTAACTATCAAGCAGACAAGCATGCGTTTCTAGGAACATAAGCAGGCACGTTGCTCGGGCTCGAAGGTAGTCCGAGAGATAAAACCGTTAAGGGACTTAGCATGCGAGGGTCTGAATATAAGCAGTATTTCCTTTTCCATGTTCTAGCAAGCAATACAAATTAGGATTATTCTCTTAGCTAGGTGCGTTGGATTTATTAGCATGCAGGGGTGAATCACCTACCGACTAGCATGAATATTTCAGATTTTATGTGTGCTGGCTAAGCAAAGACAAGTTCATCGTAGCCACCCACCTTAGCGATGATTCGCCTCGGTAGAGCGATACGTCTGAGCGAGCCTCTGAAAGCCTAAGCCGAATTCCTGTAGGGACAAGTCTGGATATCCTTTGCTTCTTGATCGAGGCAAAGCGGGTCGGGACAGTTGCACTTTTGCCGTTTGAGACGGCAGTCCGCTTGAGCGGAACGGGGTGTTACATCCTACCCAACTTAGAAAAAGTCTCATCCTCGAGACTTACTAAGGACAAGTAGTGGTCTAGGGTTTGAGGCAATCCTAGACAAGTCGTTGTACTTGTTCATTTGGATATTCACTTGCACAAGCGTCAAAATTAGCATATCGCTTAGACTGGATCATGCGCACTTTCGAAGGGCCCCTCTAGCGTGAACACGTCAACCAGCTTAGTGATAGCTAAGTCTCAGCACTCGAGTTTCACCTTTTCTTAAGTCTTGGATGGTGCACTAGTTCAAGGCGTCCCTCGAATAGATGCATTCAACCAAACTTAGGGTTAGTGAAAATCGGATAAGCTACTAGCGATACTCTCAAAGGGTTCGCACAGGTTGGCACAAAGGCCACTCGCAGCATACAACCAGACAAGCAAGCATATTATTCAAAACGCATTTTGAAAGTATTTAGACTTATTGTTGGAACATCCCATCGAGGCATTGAGAGAGAGCGTGCATATAACCCACGAACAAGCTTTCGAAACAGAGATATCGAATCGAAGTCCAAAGGCGTAGAAGCCAGGCTCTGATACCAACCTGTCACGCCCCGATCTCCCGCAGGCAATCGGCCGTTCCCGCTAGGCGGGAATCACCCTCGCTAGCGCTCCCGCGGAACGATCGCTTAACCCATCCGGGCGTGATGCCGCACGAGCGTGATCCACGCCCGTGCAAGGCCATGGTTCATTGACTGGCGGCAAGAGTTCTAAGCCACAGAGTCGCACAGATTGTCCGAGTGCAGCGGAGTCATGAACGCATAGGCGATCGGTAACAGGTTCACTGAGTCGACAATAGTAGCGGAAGCATTGCAACACAAGTTTAAGTAAAGTAATCTCTTTATTGATATGAACAAGTGTTACAGGCGGCGTATAGCCGAGATTACAAGTCGCTCAAGCCTCTCTCTCTGAAACAGTAAAAGTGTGCCAAGTGGCTACAACAGTAGAATGATTGTACAGGCGATGGTCAGGTGACGCTCCAACATTATGTCTTGTATATGTGCTTCAGTTCCGGACGCACCGTTGCAAGGCTTCAGAGGGAACTCCTGGCCTTAGCACGCACGTTGGAGGCATCCGCACCGAACGAGGTTCTCCCGCACCCTGCATACAAACTGGTGGATTATCAGTATATTGAATGCACTGGTGGGGAAGCTACTCGCCCGCTCGACAAATCCAAACACGTAATACAGGTTTCGTGCACAACTATTAAGTTGTCTTTCTAGTTGCCTTAGGATCAGTTTCATGCAGATATTGAATAGCCTAACGTGTCGGGCAGTGCGCCGTGCGATGTTAGAGAAAACACGGCGAGACTTACCAACTTACCATCTCCTTCCCTGTCCAAGGAAACATTGAGGCAAACAGTATAAATTCGAGCAGAGGCATGTATAAACATTTAGGAGGCAAGCATATGCAAACAGGAGGGTCATTTTAACATGATCGTTCAGGTGTTTAGTTGTTCTTGATGCGATGCAGTAACTCGCACGCGGATAGCCGCTAAGCGAGGATGACTTATCTATATGAACACGGTCGCTGGCAAAGCCATTATGGACGTAGTCGAGGACAAGGATAGCATGCTACGCGTGTACACGAGGCACACGAACATGATGCGTTGCAAGCTATCCTCCCTGCACACGAGACTACATACGAGCTCCATCCGGACCGGATCGGCCCCAGTGCCCCGGTGACCGTCCGTGGAACTAGTCCGCGACATGCAAGTCAGGGTTAACCAATCGCAGGCAACACGATTTAACCAATCTTAGGCAACACGATTTAACCAATCTCAGGCAACACGATTTAATTTGACCAATCTCAGGCAACACGATTACACGAGATACACGAGAACACGCGTGCACTAGAACACGAGAACACGAGAACACGAGTGCACAGGAACACGAGTACACGAGTACACGAGTATACGGGATACTTGAATCTTGGTTTTGTACAATAACTTGTCTTGATGCATTCCCCTGGTTCGGGGCTGCCTTGGTGACCTAACGGTCCCGGATACTTGCAGGTCAATCATACACGGAACGACTACTGAGTAGTCTCTCGGAGTTTGGATGAAAATACGGTAACTATCAAGCAGACAAGCATGCATTTCTAGGAACATAAGCAGGCACGTTGCTCGGGCCCGAAGGTAGTCCGAGAGATGAAACCGTTAAGGGACTTAGCATGCGAGGGTCTGAATATAAGCAGTATTTCCTTTTCCATGTTCTAGCAAGCAATACAAATTGGGATTATTCCCTTAGCTAGGTGCGTTGGATTTATTAGCATGCAGGGGTGAATCACCTAGCGACTAGCATGAATATTCCAGATTTTATGTGTGCTGGCTAAGCAAAGACAAGTTCATCGTAGCCACCCACCTTAGCGATGATTCGCCTCGGTAGAGCGATACGTCTGAGCGAGCCTCTGAAAGCCTAAGCCGGATTTCTGTAGGGATAAGTCTGGATATCCTTTGCTTCTTGATCGAGGCAAAGCGGGTCGGGACAGTTGCACTTTTGCCGTTTGAGACGGCAGTCCGCTTGAGCGGAACGGGGTGTTACATGTACATATCAAACAATATTATATATATATAATCCTAATTATAAATGTTAAATGGATACCTTGGTTTCGAACCAACTTGGCATCGCAATACTAAACCTCTATCTTGATACCCAAAACCAATACCTAGGCATTTACCTTGATATCTCAAGGTAATGCCAAAATCTTCATATATATATACTAACTATTCATCAATAACTATATGTATACATATATCAATCCAATATAACTTCTAGTATGTACTAAATAGAATAAATACTAACTACCAAGTACACACTAAATACTAATACATACATACATACATACATACATACATACATACATACATACATACATACATACATACATACATACATACAAACCAATAATATATATAACTAAAGATACTCATAACAATAGATAACTAAAATATACTAACTATTCCAATAATATTATATGCTACAACTAAATATATTATACTAAAGCACAATTAAAAAATTAGGAACATATATACGTATATATTAATTACCATATATATATATACATATATATCTATATATATATTTATAAATATCTAATATATAAAACTGCCAAACTGTCGCTGAAGATTCTGCACACTGTCGCTGAAGCTGCTGTTGATATTGATACACTGCTATTTTAGCGACAATTTTCTGCAACTGTCGCTGGCTGCTGTCGCTGAAACTCCTGTTATCCTCTCTCTCTTATGTTTATATATACAATGTTTATATATACAATGCATATATATATATATATATATATATATATATATATATATATATATATATATATATATATATATATATATATATAACACCCATAAATAGATACAAAAATACATATAACTATAATATATAACACTATGACAAATAACATATATATAACATACATACACCTCCACATATATATGTACATATTAAATACATATGACAATAGCATAGTAATATATACATATATAACAACACATATATGTATACGTATATAAAATCATACACTATATAAATACATAATAATATATAATATAACTATATATATAATCACATATAAATATATCTACTATATTATATATACATATACTACTACTTATAAATATATATCTACATGTAGAAAAATAGCTACATAATAATATACACATATAGTATATATACATAGATGCATAGATCTAAGACACAATATTACATAAATATATATACACAATATTATATATATATATATATATATATATATATATAATTATATTTTTCTATGAAATAAGAACACAAAAGAATTAGATCTACAATTAAATTGCACATACATGGACCGTATCATCCCGTATCCCACTAGATCTAGGATACGCATGCGACACGAGTCTACCACACATCCAAACGTACCCCGAAGGACACAAATAAGTCATATATATTATTTATGAACAATACGAAGAGTCAAATATAAATTTACGTGTCCGTGTCAAAATATGACATGCACAAAGTCCCGTGTCGGAGGAAAACCCCCCAAATCAACACGTATCACCAAATTGATGGGATACGACCTACACGTACCCAATTGTGGATACGACACTAGCCCCAAACACACAAGCACATGTCAAATTGATCTATAGGACCAATTGACACACACAACAAATGTCAATCTCGAAATTTCCCCAAAATTGACACAAAAAGCGCCATAACTTTCTCAATAGGCCTCCTATGAACACAAAACCAAATCCTATGGGTAGCCTATGCATATGGGTTAATTTTCTATGGTTAAATCTCAGATTTAGAACCTAAATTATGAAAAAAACTAAATTGTACCTATTGGGAGATGAATTCCCAATGAAACCTCCAAAATTGGTGAAATTGGCCTTCAACTTGTAGATCCTTGCTCCTCTTTGTAGATCCATGCTTCCTCCTTGTAGATCTATGCTTCCTTCTTGTAGATCCATGCTCTAATAGCCTCTAATGATAATTTGGGAAATAATTTGGTAAAAATTTGGTAGGAATTTGGTTGAGAGAATTTTCTAGATCTAGATTTGGAATGAAAAATGAAGAGAGAAAAGTTTTCATCCCCTTTATATATGCCTCACTTGCCCCCTCCCTCAAGCTACTATGTAAAGTCTAAAATACCCCTTGGGGCCTCTCATGAAGAAATTAATTAAGGAGGGAAGCTTCTAGTCTAATGGATTTAACATAATTAATTATCCTCCTAATAATTGGGCTTCTAATTATTGGGCTCAATTCTAACTAGAATTAAATATTGGTCCATGAGTCTAAACTTAACTAGTTGGTCCATTAACACAAGTCCAAAAATAAATCTAACATGCTAATAATAAATAAATAATACAATAAATAAAAATTTAACATGTATAATATTTAATTAATTACCAAATGACTAAAATATTCTTTCCTAGAAAATATGGTAGTGACAAGTTCTCTTGGACTTATCAAAATTCTTATTCATTCAGCGAGTGAAAGCATAAAGTGTTCAAGGATACCTGTGTGATGGCAGTCATGCGTCCAACAAGATAAACTCATGTTGGTCAATATGCAGTAAGAGTTCAGGCCGCATAACCCTCTTGAGCCACATAGCACTCTCAGCCGTCATAGCTCGCTGGCCGCATGAAGACTTCGTCTTCTCCAAACAGCAGGTTCAGTTATGGCGGAAAAGCTCTAAAAACTGAAATCTTATTTTGTTCATAAAATCCTCATTTTAAGTCCAAAACGAGTGAACCAAAAGCCAAATTACTCTAAATTGAGAGCTCTATCATATAGCAAAAGCTGGTTTTCAAAGACACAAGTTTAATAGATTAAAATCAAGAAAAACTCATAAAACCCATAAAAAATCTAAGTTTAGAAATATAGATCTACACTAATCCATCCATCAAAACATAAAACTCCAAGAACTAAAAGTGCTTAAAAATATATAATAAACATAATAGAATAATAATATAGAGGGTTTCTTTATTTCTCATGTAATGTGTACTTGTCTATGGAAATGGGGAGAGAAAACTAAAGAAAGAGGAAGAAATAAAGAAGTGAAGAGAGATAGAAAATATTGGGTTATATATGGTAGGGTTTTGAGGGTTGAACCAAAAGTTCTCATGAGTTGAACCAACCCAAAAATAAACCATGAGCAAGGTTCAACCAAAGAATGGGTCTAATCTCCATACACATGCAACTATGCAAAATAAAAATGTGTTCCAAATACGTATGTCGGGAACGGGGAGTGACATCTCTATCCACCTTAAAAAAAATTTGTCCTTAGAATTTAAATCCAAACAATAGCTAGAGAAGTCATGAAAAGAACGATATAAATCTACTATCAACTACACATGCAAGCAATATTATCACAACACATAAGTGATCACCTGATCATGAAATCCGAGATATGAAGGCGTAAGAAAGAATATACCTTCTGAATCGAATATGTGCAGGTACCGGGTTCGAATATCGTCCTCGCGCTCCTATGTCGATTCCTCTAGAGAGTGATGGCCCCAAGTAACCTGGACAAGAGAAATAGTCCAATTCTTGAACACGTTCTCCTTTCGGTCCAATATGGATATTGGTTGCTCCTCGTAAGATAAGTCGGTACCGACGACTAATTCAGAGTAATCGAGGATATGACTCGGATCTGGAACATACATACGCAACTGAGACACATAAAATACACCGTGTACCTCACGTAATGAAGTCAGAAGGACAAGATAATAAGCAATATCGCCTACCTTCTCGAGAATATCGATCAAACCTATGTATCTAGGACTAAACTTTCCACGATGTCACGCCCCAGTCCCAAAATACCGAGGGACTGGACGCGTGTCAATGGCCAGCAGTACGCACCGATGGACAACCCAATTTAATGGATCCATCAGGGCATACTTAAGCTGTAAAACAAGTCTACGACAATCATGGCACAACTAATCTCATCCACACAAAATATAAAGTATGATCCACACAAAATATAAAGTATGATCCACAGGATAAATAAGGAATGTAAATCATCATCTAGTCTCACAAAGTACTTCGGAGAACAACCCGATAAATATCTAGTACAATGGTTCAACAGACCAGAAATAAAAGACTGAAATAAATAATAAAAGCTGAGCATGGAACATGGATGCTCAGGCAAAGTCTTCAGCTAAGACCTCGTCCACGGATGGTGGTACAGCTCCTGAATCAGCTCCTGCTCCAGTCCCGTATACCTCGGGATAAATCTCGTCCTCAAATCCTGGGGACAAAATCCGGATCCAGGTCCTCAGGGGACATAGCAAGGTACAAGAAAGCTCATGCCAATAAATAAATAACAGTGCAGCAAATAAATAACTAAATAAAGTAATAGATAAATATGTAACCAATCTAAGTGAAATGCAAGTGAGAGCAACACTAAAACTCAGGCTGAGCCACTACAAGCTCTGTGTCGGGGAGCCGGTAGCGGTAATAACCGGTAGTGGGTCTAGCTCTGCTACGAGAGTCTACGACCTCTCAATAATAGAAGATATATATAAATACAGCCTGTAGCCTGTGTGTCTCTCCCCACCCAATGTAACCACGCATATCATGACCATAACGTCTCATGCCCATGTCAAGCGTGATCATAGCTAAATGCAACAAGTCATAAAGTATCTAAGAATATAATGGCCATGTCCTGTATCCTATACAGAATCACCACGAATATCTCGAGAAAATCCTGTCTCATGAATAGTGTCAAGTGTCCTGGGTCATAGGGTACTTGATAAGACAAGTACGAGCATATAAAGTGTCACGGATGTCCATCTCTAGATGACCGTACCCAACACTGCGTACAGTGTCGGCACCCGACTGATAATCGGACGCTAAGTACGTCACACGGTCCTAGGTTAAGCATGTACAGTAATATATATAAAGCAAGGAAAATAGATAACTAAGCTGCAGAGTTTGGGTAAGGTACACTTGCCTGATGTCCGAATACCAACAACTGTCCCTATATCGGTGGATCCGGTAGGTTACTACTCCAAAAGCTGTAATAAATATCACCACTAGTCTCAGAAGATGTCAAATAGCTAGAAATGCCTGTCCTTACGTCCAATTTGGACACAGGGGCAAAAAGGTCATTTTCGGATTAAAGTAGGGTCCACATGTGGGCCATTTTGCACCGAAAGTGTGTCAGGATCAAAAGGTCTCCAAATTCCGCAAACTCAGTGTTTACAAGTCAGGAACGATGATACGAACCCAACGGAACTTCCAGAATTGGATTCCGATGAGCCGATCTCAAAATCACCCGTCAAGTGGAGCCTGTGGGCCCACGATACGTGATTTTGTCAATGTTCTCGGAATCGGACCAAACTTGGGTCACAGGACCAACGTATTGCTACGAGTCCGATGGCACAAGTTTCGTCTCGATCCGACGTGCGTACACAAAGTTACAGCGTGTTCCAGAAAGGACAGATATTGGGTGTCGTCGGCGGATACGCGTTGATTCCGGGGTGCACACACCTCCGAATCGACTTCTGCGAAATCCTACACGACCGTAACAACGTCGCGCACGGTTCGATAAAGATCGCGTGCGACCAAGTCGTCCCGATTGGCGGGGCGTACTCAGTTTCCGGGGTGAAACAGGGTGTTGTTTTCTGTTTGGATCGCGGTGTGCGATCACCACAAGACGCGATGCACCGAACGAGTTACACGGGCACCGAGAGGGTTAAACAGTCTACGCATAGCAACTGATGAAAACTAATTCGGAGTTACGAGGTGAGAGAAATCAGTACCTGTACAGGGCCCCGTGAGTTCTGTTCTTCAAGTGTCCGTGAGTCACTTCGATCCAGGATTCGTATCCTGGACGTGTCCGGGTTCTGCGGGGACGCTGCTGTGAATCACCAAGGCTATGAGAAGTCGGGGAACTCGACGCCGTAATACGTCCGGTCGGGGACACCGCGTGGCGGGCTCCGCTCGGTCTGGGAATTCGCACAGCGGGCGGGCTCAGTTCCGCCGGCGGGTGAGGCTGTTCCGATCGGTCGGGGACGCTGCTGCTGGAGCGGCGTGCACTGCGGCCGGTCGAGGGCTGCGCTACGGCAGACCGGAGTTGGTCGGCGCGAGGGTTCTCAGGCGGAGCGGGGTGCCGAGTCGACTGCGGGGGAGAGCCGCCGGTCGGGGACGCTGGATTCGGGGGAGGGTACGGTCGGCTGAGCAACCCGGCGGAAGGCGGCGGCAATGATCGGCAAGGGAAGTCGGCGGATGATGCTGGATGAGAGGGGTGACGGCACCGATCCCTAGGTCAACCTATAAAGCTGCTACAATATACATGCGGGTAGGGTTCAGCCAACGGGTCGGGTTCTCGAAGGTGGTTTGGTTCGGCTTAGAAATCCAATAGCTCTTTTAAGCTTAAAACTCGTTTCCGGGGTCCAAATAATTCACCGAAAATACTGTAGGTCCAGTTTTCTATGGTGCATCATAACTTATTATTTCCAGAATAATTTGACATCATTTGGTCACACTAAAAATTCTTTAAATCACAATCATCTTCGCCTTAAATTCCAGAAAATACCAAAATTCGTAATAACTCATCTTAAAAATATTCTCAAAAATTCAGGGTGTTTACAATCTTCCTCCTTAAAAGGATTGCGTCCTCGCAATCAAAGAATAAGCTACCAAAAAGAATTATGAAATACAAGGTTGCTTAGTTTACAACTGCCTCCTCGAACAAGTGGGGGTATCGCTGGCGCATACTATCTTCTCGCTCCCAAGTCGATTCTCCAGGGGAATGATGTTTCCATGCTACGCGAACCAATCGGATTGTCTGTCCCTGCAATGTCTTCTCACTGACGTCGAGGATGCCAACTGGGTGTTCTTCGTATCTCAAGCTTGGGCCTACTGCGATCTCTGAATGATCGACTACGTGACTTGGGTCGGTCACGTACCTTCGCAGCTGTGAGACGTGGAATACGTCATGCACTTCCTCTAAAGATGGAGGTAATGCAAGCCGATAAGCCACCTCACCAACACGCTCGAGGATGTCAAATGGCCCAATATACATTGGGCTCAGCTTGCCTCTGCTCCCGAATCTGATAGTACCACGAGTGGGCGAAATCCTCAAGAATACGTGATCTCCTTCCTTGAACTCTAGGGGACGTCTATGCGTATCTGCCCAATGCTTCTGTCTGTCCTGGGCTGCTCGTAGATGATTCTGAATCTGCTTTACCTTTTCACTGTTTGCGTTACCAATTCTGGACCCAGTATTTGACGTTCACCAACGTCACTCCAACATATAGGCGATCTGCACTTTCTTCCGTATAAAGCTTCAAATGGTGCCATCTGGATGCTGGCCTGATAACTGTTATTATAGGAGAACTCTACTAAGTGCAAATGATCTTCCCAAGATCCTCCAAAGTCTAGCATACATGATCTCAACATGTCCTCCAATATCTGAATGGTGCACTCCGATTGGCCATCTGTCTGCGGGTGGTAAGCCGTGCTGAATTTGAGTCTGGTGTCTAGACTCTCTTGTATGCTTCTCCAGAAATGAGATGTAAATCTCGAATCTCGATCTGATACAATACTAACAGGCACTCCATGTAATTTGACAATTTATCGCATATACATGTCGGCTAGTACCTCTGTGGACTGTCCAACTCTAAATGGCAAGAAGTGTGCCGATTTAGTGAGTCTATCCACGATAACCCATACTGCATCTCTTCCGCTGGGGCTCCTCAGAAATCCTGTGACAAAATCCATCGTAATGTGCTCCCACTTCCATTCTGGTATAGGAAGCGGCTGTAACATACCTGCAGTCCTCTGATGCTCGGCCTTTACTTGCTGACAGGCTAAATATTTGGCCACAAACCTTGCAATCTCCTTTTTCATTCCATGCCACCAGTAGTACTGTCTCAAGTCTCGATACATCTTGGTTCCTCCTGGGTGAACAGAGTACATAGAACTATGTGCTTCAGTCATTAACTCCTGTCTCAATTCTCCATTTGGGACATACAGGCGATTTTCAAACCTCAATGTCCCGTCTTTGTGAATGCGAAGTCCTGTCTGTATGCCGGCTTCTGTCCTTTCTTTGAGTCTTCGAAATCTAGCATCGGTGGGCAATGCCTCTTTAATCTTCTCCACGAGTGATGACTGAATCTCAAGATTAGCCATCAAGCCATTCTGTCCTGGTAAAACAACCTCTATCTGTAGCTCCTGTAAATCCTTCAACAACTCGGGCTGCATCATCAAGAAATAAGCCATAGGCTTCCTGCTGAGTGCGTCTGCAACCACATTCGCCTTTCCCGGATGATACTGCAGATCGATGTCAAAATCTACCATCAGTTCAAGCCAGCGTCTCTGCCTCATGTTAAGCTCCTTCTGAGTATACACATACTTCAGACTCTTGTGATCTGTAAAGATTTCTACCCTCTCTCCATAAAGATAGTGCCTCCATATCTTCAATGCAAATATCACTGCTGCTAGCTCCAGATCATGTGTTGGGTAGTTCTTTCGTGGACCTTCAGCTGTCTTGACGCATAAGCAATGACTTTGCCATGTTGCATCAAAACACATCCTAGTCCACTGCCTGATGCATCACTGTAAACAACAAAACCTCCTGACCCTGAAGGAAGAGTCAAGACAGGTGCTGTTGTTAATCTTCTCTTCAGTTCTTCGAAGGCCTTCTGGCAGTCTTCTGTCCATAGAAATTCCTGGTCCTTCCGTGTCATCTTCATCATCGGTTCTGCAATCCTCGAAAAACTCTCTACAAACCTTCGGTAATATCCCGCAAGTCCGAGAAAACTTCTCACCTCTGCAACTGATGTGGGTGTAGGCCAAGTCTCTATTGCCGCAACTTTCTCTGGATCTACTGAAAGTCCTTCTTCTGAGATAATGTGTCCCAAGAAAGGCACTTTGTCCATACAGAACTCACACTTACTGAGTTTAGCATATAACTTCTCATGTCTCAAGGTCTCTAACACGATTCTGAGATGCTCCTCGTGCTCTTCATGGTTCTTGGAATATATGAGAATGTCGTCGATGAATACAACTACAATTTATCCAAGAACTGATGATAGACTCTGTTCATCAAGCTCATAAACACTGCTGGTGCATTGGTTAAACCAAACGGCATCACCAAGAACTCATAATGCCCATACTTCGTCCTGAAAGCTGTCTTCGGGATGTCTTCTTTCCTCACCTTGATCTGATGATAGCCGAATCTAAGGTCAATCTTCAAAAATACCCTTGCACCACTCAACTGATCGAAGAGATCATCAATGCGTGGTAAGGGATACCTGTTCTTGATGGTTACAGCATTTAGTGCCCTGTAATCAATGCACAATCGTACCGTTCCATCCTTCTTCGGCACAAATAATATGGGTGCTCCCCAAGGTGAAACACTGGGCCGAATGAAACCCTTCTCCAAAAGATCATCAACCTGTTCCTTCAATTCCACTAACTCCTTAGGTGCTAACCGATAGACTGATGAAGTGATAAGCTCTGCTCCTGGAGTTAGGTCTATTATGAATTCTATTTCTCCACATGTGGGCCACTTTGCACCGAAAAGCGTGTCAGGATCAAAGGTCTCCAAATTCCGCAAACTCAGTGTCTACAAGTCAGGAACGATGATACGAACCCAACGGAACTTCCAGAATTGGATTCCGATAAGCCGATCTCAAAATCACCCGTCAAGTGGAGCCTGTGGGCCCACGATACGTGATTTTGTCAACGTTCTCAGAATCGGACCAAACTTGGGTCACAGGACCAGCGTATTGCTACGAGTTCGATGGCACAAGTTTCGTCTCGATCCGACGTACGTACACAAAGTTACAACGTATTCCAGAAAGGACAGATACTGGGTGTCGTCGGCGGATACGCGTTGATTACGGGGTGCACACACCTCCGAATCGACTTCTGCGAAATCCTACACGACCGTAACAACGTCGCGCACAGTTTGGTAAAGACCGCGTGCGACCAAGTCATCCCGATTGGCGGGGCGTACTCAGTTCTGGGGTGAAACAGGGTATTATTTTTCCTGTTTTTGGATCGCGGTGTGCGATCACCACAAGACGCGATGCACCGAACGAGTTGCACGGGCACCGAGAGGGTTAAACAGTCTACGTATAGCAACTGACGAAAACTAATTCGGAGTTGCGAGGTGAGAGAAATCAGTACCTGTACAGGGCCCCGTGAGTTCTGTTCTTCAAGTGTCCGTGAGTCACTTCGATCCAGGATTCGTATCCTGGACGTGTCCGGGTTCTGCGGGGACGCTGCTGTGAATCACCAAGGCTACGAGAAGTCGGGGAACTCGACGCCGTGACACGTCCGGTCGGGGACACCGCGTGGTGGGCTCCGCTCGGTCTGGGAATTCGCACAGCGGGCGGGCTCAGTTCCGCCGGCGGGTGGGGCTATTCCGATCGGTCGGGGACGCTGCTGCTGGAGCGGCGTGCACTGCGGTTGGTCGAGGGCTGCGCTATGGCAGACCGGAGTTGGTCGGCGCGAGGGTTCTCAGACGGAGCGGGGTGCCGAGTCGACTGCGGGGGAGAGCCGCCGGTCGGGGATGCTGGATTCGGGGGAGGGTATGGTTGGCTGAGCAACCCGACGGAAGGCGGCAGCAATGATCGGCAAGGGGAGTCGGCGGATGATGCTGGATGAGAGGGGTGACGGCACAGATCCCTAGGTCAACCTATAAAGCTGCTACAGTATACATGCGGGTAGGGTTCAGCCAACGGGTCGGGTTCTCGAAGGTGGTTTGGTTCGGCTTAGAAATCCAATAGCTCTTTTAAGCTTAAAACTCGTTTCCGGGGTCCAAATAATTCACCGAAAAATACTGTAGGTCCGGTTTTCTATGGTGCATCATAATTTATTATTTCCAGAATAATTTGACATTATTTGGTCACACTGAAAATTCTTTAAATCACAATTATCTTCGCCTTAAATTCCAGAAAATACCAAAATTCGTAATAACTCATCTTAAAAATTTTCTCAAAAATTCAGGGTGTTTACACACGAACCCCGAATCTAATGACACCACGGGTAGGCAAAATCCACAAAAATATGTGGTTGCCGATACGAAACTCTAAAGGTCTACGATGCTGATCGGCCCAATGACGATGCCTATCTTGTGCAACCCAAAGTCGTTCTCTGATCTTCCTGACAACTTTTACTGTCTGCATGATCATTTTAGAGCTTAATATCTTCCGCTCACCAATGTCTCCCAAGCCAACGGTGACCTATACTTCCTTCCATACAGTGCTTCGAAAGGTGTCATCTTGATACTGGCCTGATAACTATTTTTGTACGAGAATTTCACTAAGTGAAGGTGATTCTCCCAAGACCCACCAAGGTCTAAGGTACAGGCTCGTAACATATCCTCCAAGGTCTGGATGGTTCTCTCTGATTGTCCATCTGTCTGGAGGTGGTAAGTTGTACTGAATCTTAACTTGGTGTCCAAACTATGATGCAAACTTTTCCAAAAATGTGAAGTGAATCAAGTGTCTTGATCTGATACGATACTTACTAGGATACCGTATTGTCTCACTATCTATCGCATATATATTTTAGCCAATTGTTCTGTAGACTGTCCTACTCGAAAAGGAAGAAAGTGAGCTACTTTTGTGAGATGATCTACTATCACCCAAATTGCATCTCGACTAGTCGGTGATCTAGGTAAACCAGTCACAAAGTCCATCATGTTGTATTCCCACTTCTACTCTTAAATATGAAGTGGTTACAATAATCTTGTCGGTCTTCGTTGTTCTGCCTTCACTTGCTGATATATCAGACATCGCGATATGAAGCATGCTATTTTTCTCTTTATTACATTCTATCAAAAGTGTTGCTTGATATCTTGGTACATCTTCGTGCCTCCCGGATGAATGAAATATTAGGAACTGTGTGCTTCAGTCATAACTTCTTGCCGAATATCCCCGCTTGGTACACATAGATGATTTTTAAAACTTAGTGTTCCATCTGCATGTATTGTCAACTCCTTCCGAAGACCTGACTCACATTCTTTTCGTAACTTTTGAATCTTCGCGTCCTCTTCCTGAGCTAGCTTGATTCTATCTACCAAAGTTGACTGAATCTGTAGGCTAGCTTGAACTCTTGTACTATGTGGAAGTACTATCTCGATATCCATCTCTCGTAAGTCTTCTAGAATGTGCTTCTGAGTAGTCAACATAAATTTGCCACATCTTCTGCGTAGCATAATAGCTACTATATTAGCCTTGCCTGGATGGTACTGAAGTTTCACATCATAATCTTTCAATAACTCTAGCTATATTCTCTGTCTCATGTTCAGGTCCTTCTGCGTGAACACATATTTCAAACTCTTATGATCTGTGAATATTTCTACTCGATCACCATATAAGTAGTGCCTCCATAGTTTAAGTGCAAACACTACTGCTGCTAACTCTAAATCGTGAGTTGGATAGTTCTTTTCATGATCTCTGAGCTACCAAGAACCATATGCTATCACTCTTCCTTGTTGCATCAAAACACATCCAAGTTCTTTGCCAGATGCATCACAGTACACTGTGAATCCTCTGGAGCCTGCTGGAAGAGTAAGGGTTGGTGCAGAGATTAACTTCTTCTTCAACTCTTTAAAGACTATCTGACACTCTGCTGACCATATAAGCTTAACTTTCTTGCGCGTCAACCGAGTCAATGGTGCCGAGATTTTAAAAAATCTGACACAAATCTTCTGTAGTATCCTGCCAAGCCCTGAAAACTACACACTTCTGCTACTGTTCTTGGAATTGGCCAGTTCTCTATTGCATCTACCTTTTTGGGATCAACTGACACTCCTGCTCCAGAAATAATGTGTCCAAGAAATGATATACGATCCAGCCAAAACTCATACTTACTAAGCTTTCCATATAACTGGTGCTCCCTCAAAGTATGCAGAACTATCCTGAGGTATTCTTCATGCTCCTCCTCATTATAAAAATATATCAGGATGTCATCGATGAATACTACCATAAATCGGTCTAAGTAAGGCATAAAAATATGGTTCATCAAGTCCATGAATATCGCTGGAGCATTAGTCAGTCCGAATGGCATAACTAAGAATTCTTAATGCCCATATTGTGACCTAATTGCTGTCTTTGGTATATCCTGCTCCCGGAATCGCACCTGATGATACCCTGATCGTAAATCTATCTTGGAGAAGCCTCTTGCTCTACTCAATTGGTCAAATAAATCATCAATCCTTGGTAATGGGTACTTGTTCTTTACTGTTACTCTATTAGGCCGCCTGTAATCTATATACAACTGCGTCGATCCATCCTTCTTCTTTACCAATATCGCTAGTGCTCCCTACGGTGATGCACTATTTTGAATAAACTTTTTTGCCATCAGTTCTTTCATGTGTCGATATAACTGATCAAGCTCTAATGGTGACATATGGTGCACCTTCTGGGATACTGGTTCTATTCCTAGCGTCAACTCTATACAGAACTCTATTGCTCTAACTGGGGGTAATCTGGAAAGATTGTGGGGAAAGATGTCCATGAACTCTTTAATTATCTTGGATAACGGGTTTTCTTTCTTTGCTAATGTTGTGACTCCTTTCTTATGCTGGTCTCTTGCTATTCTGCTAAAGACAAACTCTTCTAGACCAAGAATTCTAAACAACACTCTACCCTCACGACAGTTTATTATTGCATGAATGTTTCTCAACCAGTCCATGCCTAAGATAACGTCAAAGTTATCCATAAGAAACTCGGTCAACTTTACAGGTAATAAATGTCCACATACTACAAGGTAATAAATGCCCATATACTATGACTGGACATGCTAGGCACACCCTACTAACTTCTACGATCCCATTACCTGTGAGTATATTCAGCCTCACTGACAATGCCTCAAATTTTAATCCAATACGTGTCGCATATTGTACATATATAAATGAGTGCGAAGCTCCAGAATCAATTAAAGCTATAGCAGAAAAAAGTTGTAACAAAAATATTACCTGCCACTACGTTGCCCGACGCCATTGCTTTCTCCAAGGACAAGGTGAGTGCCTTCCCTTGGCCTTATTGAGCTTCTTGCTGCTATCTTCCTTGTTATCGTGGTTACGGCCCCTGATGATTCTGCTGTTGCTTCCTATAAAGCCGGGCCTGCCTCGGCAACGGACGCTGAGCTAAAGGTCATGCTGCTATTGTTGTTCCTCCTTGCTGCACTGCCCTTGGAGCTAGTAATACAGGAAACTGTTGTACTAGCCCTCCTAGCCTCTGTATCAATGGGTACGTGGCAACCTTGTGATCAGGGATCCCATATCTCAAACATAGTCTTTTAGATGTCCGACAAATATTTCGGGTATGACCTCCCTTGTCACAGTAGGTACAACCTGTCGGCGCTCCCCGTCGTTATTGTCGCTATTGTTGTTGCTGCCTCGGCTGCTGTTGTCGAGTTGGTACTGTCACTGTTGAAATTTTTGTCCTCCGCGGTGAGGAATCATGTATACGAATGTCAGGTGATGGTGTTGACGTATGGGGTACTGGTCCTCCCTCATTGTTCTGTCCATGAGGCCTCTTCTGATCCACTCTTTTTGATGCCATCCTTAGAGAAGTAAGCTCAACCCTCTTGGCATCTATCAATACAGCCACGAAGGTCTGGTAGTCGTGCACCTCTACCATGTGCAAGATATCCAAGTAAAGTCCCTACTGGAACCTCATTGCTCTCTCAAACTACGTTGCCACCATGGTTGGAGCAAATCTGTTAAGTCGACAAAATTCTACCGCATAACTGTCTACTGTCCTTCCAGCTTGCTTGAGGTTAATGAACATTTGCTGCAACTCACACTGAGCCACAATCCCAAAGTACTTCACCCTGAACCGGGTCCTGAAATCCTTCCCTAAAATAGGATGACTCAATCCTACATCCAACGTAGTCCACCAATCTTTTGCCAGATCTTAGAGTTGCAGGCGAACCAGGTTAACTTATTGCCCGGCCAAAACTTTAGCTGATGTCAGAATGGTCTCAATATCCTGGAGCCAATCATCTGTCTTGATTGCGTCCTTCGTTCCATCGAAATACCTGAGGGAGTGCGATTGACTTTAAATTTCGAGGACAAAATTTTCTAAGGAGGATAGGCTTGTCACTACCCCATTTCCAGAGCTGGGTATTTTTTTTATTTTAATTTGATTAATTGTGTATTTATTATAAATATTTATAATTATATTTAATTGTTGGTTGTATTATTTTTTTATTGATTATTTTAGGATTTTGGCTAGCCTGGACCCATGTCAGACCCTAGTGGACCCATGTCCGACCCAACCAACACCCTTGTGAGACCTATTTTTGGGTTAGAATATTTATTATATTTTATTTTAGTTAGTTGGAGAGATTAGGAGTTAGTTTGAGTGCTTTTGGAACCCCAAACCCAAAACCCAATTTGCATGACTTGAGGAGAGGGTATTTTAGTCTTTTTGGCTTTATGCAACCTATTTCCATGTGAATGGCCGGCCCCCTAAACCCTCCCCAGACCCGATCACAGCAGCCCCCCCCCCCCCCGCCCCTCTTCTTCATCACTTCTTCACTTCTTCTTCTCCATTCTCCACTCTTTTTTTTTTCCTTCTTCCAACTTCAAGTAAGTGCTCCATTTCTTCTCTTTTTTCTTCTATTCTTCATGGATGCAAACCCTAACCCTTTTCTTTTCCCTAATCTAGGTGGGTGGAACTTAGATTTGGTGTTGGAGCTTGGATTGGAAGCTTGAAAGCTTGGTGTGGTGAATTTAGAGCTTTTTGGAGACTTTGGCTTGGGATTCCAACTCCTAAGAGGTAAACCCTGATTTTCCCTCTTGTAATTACTCTTATATAATGTAATTAGTAGTTTAGAACCTTCCTAGACCTTAGGGCTACCCGTGGGAGGAAGTTGGAACTAGTTTGGTTGTGTTTAGAGACTTTAACACTAGGTTTTGTGTCAATTTCGGGTGAAATCCGAGATTGGCCCAATTTTGGGTGATGCCTTAGGTTAGACGGACCTAGGTAGACGTTTTTGTATGTCTTGAGGTTAGTACGTGTCTCCGTTCGGACACGTGAAGTCGTGTCGCAGAGAAATAGACGTTTTGGGGGTTTTCGTCGTCGCCGGTTCTATGTACGTGCGCATTTTTGCCACGGATCTAGAATCGACGGGTTAGCATTTTTTTAGGATCTAGACATTGTTTAGAACCCGTGGGTAAATTTTGGACCGATTCCGAGTAGGTTTGGTGTATGTTTCAGGAGGTTTTGTGAACCGCACACCACGTGTTCGTCGAAATGACCGAACGGCCATTTCGACTTAGTTTCTTGGTTTTAGACTTGTGCGAGTTGGGTTAGCTTCGGGGAGTATGTGCTAGAGTTCTCGGGTTATAT